>BMAW01006994.1:0-27069 GCA_019974015.1 Nephila pilipes | reverse complement strand
CTGTTCACTTCGTTCGGTTGTGTATTATAAGCATGCAGAGGTAATAGTAAACAAGACTCATAAATACAGTTGAACGACAAATTAAGAAGATGATCAATACTTTGTTACATTTGAAGGCTTGATTTGCTGTGAACAGTGTAAATAACAAAAATACTCTCTTTAATTCACCGTCTTTTCTTTTTCTAACCCAGTTCCTCAAAAGTTGGTGGTTCAGACAACAGTAAGCGTGTTTTCCTCAATGGTGACCTATTTAAACCAAACATTCGTTCTTACTGCCTGGTGCCACAAACTTGTATCAATAGCTGTCGCGTTCAGCATGGTTGAGAAATAAAAATAACATTAATATTCGAATAGTGATAATAACAAAATAGTAACAGTAGTAGTTATTTTCTTTGAATATGTGGAAGCTTGAAGGAGATAACTCAACTCAGAGTAAAGAAGTACCAATATCAGAGCTGAACTAAAATATGTAATTTTATTCTTTGTCTGGCCTATAATTTCCGATTCAGAATATATTTTAAATTCGATAGATTGTATTAAATCAAATGTCACGAAAATAACTAAGTCAGACTACCTTGAAGTGAGGCTGGGATCCTACTCTGGGACTCTGATTATATATTAATAGCAAAACATCGTGTTTAAAAGTCTAAATGAACACCTTATGAATATAAAACAACTGTCTGTAGCTATAGGGTACCAAACCTAATTATCTCTTTTCCTTGGATCAATTTATACACAACAGTTTGCTGAAAGAAACATCCCTAAACAAGACATTGAAAAACCTGTCTTTCTCAAAAATTCGGTGATTGACATCGAGGCTTCGATACGAAATTATTAATAAAATGACTTAATGCATATATTTGTCTGAAACTATAATAAAAATCATTTTTCGAACTCCACTGTGTCATGGAAGTGAAAGGCATAAAGAGTGAAGAGATGAGCAGCAATTTTTGGAAGTAGCAGCATGTGATGGTCTTTTTGGAAGGAAAATACGAGTATTAGCTATCTTTGAACAATATGTAGAAGTAGCTTGTTTTATTAAGTATTACATGCTTTAACATACAGTATTATGATGGCCCCAAATTCAGTGCTCTAAGATTAAAGGCAAAGGAAGAAACACTGTTAGCTTCTAAGCTTAAAACGCATTGCGACTGTCTTGTCTTCTTTTGTATTTTCGTGATCCTAGAGGTTTTACTATCTTTTAATTAATTTATAATTTGAGAGGATGATCACATAACTCTTCAACCAAATAAATTATGATTATTCACTTCTCTGGTATTTTGTGGAACTACTAAACTTACTACATTGAATTGACAATTACGCTCTTATTAAAACCAAAACATGGTTCATTTTAATGTGAGAATAATAATCCCTATTGAACAGACGATTAATCATTTGAGAAAAGTACATTATTTATAAAATGTGTCAGGTAGTTTAAGTTCCTTTTTGTACTCGTATTAATAAATTGGCTCCACAGATGTTCATTTGGTTTCTATCAATTTCTCATTACATTTTCTTCCTTCTAAGTTAAGTAATAAAGGATCTCTGGAAATGGAGCACCGGAAAGAAATGAATTGCATCAGCGTCGTATTTGCGTTGTCTGGGTCAGTGCTCCGCAACCGGTGTGCCGCGGCACACTGGTGTGTCATGAGCCAGATACAGGTGTGCCGCGGTCAAATACATTGTATTGACAAATATGTCAATACATTGTATGTCAAATACATTGTATTAGACATTTTACAATTTTTCATCATGTATTTAATACACAATGACAATTTTTTTTCATAATAATGTCTATTTTTCTAAATATACTATAGAATAATTATTATAAGTAAATAATTATTCAATGGTCCCCTGGTGAGAACAGTTGAAAACTGCACAGTGTGTTGTGTAAACACCAAGGCCCACCAAATTAATCATAGATAAAGCAAAATGACCGTTATGCGCATCGTTGAAGACCCATGCGCATGTGTTATTTGCATTTGCGCGTGGTACATCACGTTCACTCGTATGTCATTGTTGTCACTATTTTACAACACAAAGTTAAATAAACACGTTCCTACCACTAACGATAATTATTATTAATTATCTTACTGAATTATGTATGGTTAACGTTCTTCGTATAAAAATTTTTAAGTTTTATACCCCTTTAACCTTTTCCCTTCGGCGGTACATATGCTGTACCATAAACATTTTGTCCCTTGACTTCGACTTCGGTACAGATGCTGTACCAAGCGATTGAGAGAATATTCCTCCCCCCTTTTCTCAGAAGTTCTCCAATGCCTTTGTCACTCGGTGTCGCTTTGTCCGTAATTGGGTGGGGAACTTTTTCGCCATTATTATCTTTTGCGTGAGCATTTCATATGGTTGGCGATGTTTCGGAACAACAACTTACAAGGCTAAAGATATTCTCCATTCGATAATTTTACGCTGTCCATAATAGAAGAATTTTTCTTTTCTCGGGTTTGTTTCTTAAATTTTTAAGAATGCCTCAGAAATATCTCACGCAAACGGAGATTGAAATTGTTATGAAGAATTTAGATGAAGAAAATTTTGATGATAGTGATTCAGAATGCGAAAAATTAGAAAATACCATTTTGGGAGATAATGTGGTTGATTTAAATACATCAGGGAATTTTGTTGAGAAAGCAGAAAGAGCTTATTTTCATGGAAAGAGGTCAATGGATCGGAAACGTAAAATGTATTACCATTTTTGGGAAAAGTCGGGTTAAAAGTTCATACCAGCTATTATAAATGCCAGCATGAATATTGCTGTTTTAAATGCGTTTCTGATATTTAAGTCAAATCAAAATTCGTCAAATTTCAGTTTAAAAGAATTTAGAATGAATTTAATAACATCTTTGATAAGAAATATAACTCATAAAATTGCAGAGCCTTCAGTGACACAAAAATTGAAAACAAAGGATACAAAATTTTCTCATTGGTCAATTGAAGATAAGTAAAAAAGGCGATGCGTATGTTGTGCTAAAAAGAATTTACAATGAAAAACCACTATAATTTGTAAGGCATGCAACATGGCTCTTTGCACTGACCTGAACTGTTTTTGAAGAATATCACACAGTTTATTTAAAAATGACTCAACACAGAAATAACTGAAAAGAAAAGATAAGAATAAAAAAAAATAAATTGAACCGATGGAATTTCAATGGGCAGGGAAGTTAAACGGAGAACAAACAAACAAAAAAAAAGGGGGGCCTCTTTTAAGAGCCAAAAATTTTTAAAAGAAGAACTCACTTTTTTACATATTTAAAAAAAGCGATGCTTATAACAAATTTTTCTTTTTTTTTTAAATTTGAGATTTCAGTTAAGCTTCGGGGCAAAAATTCTTCTAAAATTAAAATATAAATTCATGTTTTTTCCTTAAGATTAAAATTCAGAAAAATATTTTTATCACAGCAAAAAATATTATAAATTATTTTTATTCGAATTTATAAGAAATCAGTTCAAAGTTTTGCCTCTGTTTGCTGTACTTTCGGAGCAGGTTATCTATGTGAGTACAGAAACTTTTAATTTAAGAAATTTATTTACTAGACTTTCATAGTTATCATAAATTTCTTTATAATTATATTAATTAATTATTCTTAAATACTAAATAATTTTAAGGAACAAGAAAACATTTTGCTATTATTTGTGGAGATTTAGAAAAAATTACGAATGAAACAAATAGAAAAAGCCCTTTTCTCATATATGATTATTATTAAATATCTCAATTATATAACTTTTTCTCTCTTTTACCTGAAATTCTGTTGTTCAAACTCTAGTAAAATATCTATTTGAATTTTAGAATCTACTTTTTAAAAAAATAAATTTTTCAAAATGAACGATATTCATAAAAACTAAATAAGTATTTCAAAGCGTAAAGCTTGTAAAACCCATCCAATTAAAAGATGGAAAGGAGAATTTAGAAAAAATTATCGTGACATATGTAGCCAAATGTTGGAGCCTGTCTAACACTGTTTTGATTCCTGTCTAAAAATCGGCAACCCTTTCCCTCATCCCTTTGTAAAATGAATACCTTAACAATGACTCATGGAGCATACTGAACATTCAAGAGGGGGTAAGAAATTGTCTCCTAAGTTGAATAAGCAGCCGTACGGAAAGGAAATTTTCTCTCAATTTTAGCCGATTCGTAAAGGTTAAATATGGATAAATTTTTACGTCGGAAAGATTCGTCTTCAAGTACAGATGCTGAAGAATCCAGCACAAGTGTTACAAAAAACCTAAAGAAGGTAGTGAAAAGAAAGTACGACGAAGACTACATTAAATATGGATTCTCGTGGTGTGGTGACGAAACGGCACCAAGACCACAGTGCATCATTTGCGGCGATCAGCTATCAAACGAGTCAATGGTGCCCAGTAAATTAAAGCGGCATCTATATTCTAGCCATCCTAACTGCGCCAACAAAGACAAACAATATTTTAAGAGGTGCTTAGAACAAAATAAAAAACAGAAGAAATTTATGAAATCGGCCGTAACAGTTTCTGAAAAGGCATTAGAAGCTAGCTATCATGTTGCAAAATTAATTGCACGTCAGAAGAAGCCACATACTGTCGGCGAAACACTTATTAAACCAGCATGCATGGAAATTGTTAGACTTATGCTTGGGCCCAATGAAGTTAAGGAAGTGAATAAAGTTTCGTTGTTTGCTGATACTGTTAAAAGACGTATTCACGATATGTCAAGCGATATTTTAGGAACACTGATTAAGAAACTGTTATCGGCTGAAAAATTTGATGATTGATTCAATTCAGATTGATGGAACAACTATTAAAAATAAAGCACAGCTAATAGCTATTGTACGTTTCGTTGACTAGGACTTTATTAAAGAACATTATTTATTTTGTAAGGAGATTCCAGAGCGAACTACCGGTGAAGAAATTTTTCGAGTAACCGATGATTTCTTCAAAATATGTAATATTCAATGGAGCAACTGCATTGCTGTTTGCACGGATGGCGCTGCGGCAATGACGGGTCGTAAAAAAGGTTTTGTCTCTTGTGTAAAACAAAAAAATCCGACAGTACAATTTACACACTGCTGCATACATCGCGAAGCATTGATGGTCAAGAATTTGCCGGAAGAACTTTTGAACACGATGAATGAATGCATTAAAATCATAAATTTAATTAAATCAAGAGCCATAAATTCGCGAATTTTTGGATTACTTTGTGCAGAAATAGGAGCTGAATATGAATCCTTATTATTTTATATAGAAATTCGTTGGCTATCCCGAGGCAAAGTTTTGGCTAGATTATTTGAGCTTCGTCACGAGGAGCGTGAATTTCTTTTAACACAGAATATGCTCGAATATATCAGCCATGTATGCAAGTTTGGCTATCCAGTAATCATCATCGAGGTGCTGGCATATTTCGAGCATTTGAATGAACTTAATAAAAAAATGCAAGGTCGAAATGAGAATATTTTGATGTGCTCCGACAAATTACAAGGATTTATTAAAAAACTCGAACTTTGGCAGAAAGAGTTGCAAAAAGGATGTTTGGAAATGTACCAAAGGACCAATCATATTACAATTTAAAACAACCAATTAATTGTGGATTTGGCCCAACAACATTTAAGTATGCTTCAGCAGAAATTTGATCAATATTTTTATTCCATTAATACGGAACAATACGATTGGATTCGAAATCCTTTTGCAACCAATGCAATAAATTCTACGGAAGCACTGCCTCTACAAATTCGAGAGGAATTTACAGATTTAAATAATGACATGACTTTAAAATTATACTTCTCCGAAGTTCCATTAGATGTTTTCTGGATTTACGTTAAAAAAGAATATCCTTACATTTCCTACAAAGCAATCTTAACATTACTTCCATTTTCGACGACATATTTATGTGAGCAAAGTTTTTCAACTCTTGTATTAATTAAAAATGATAAGCAGTCATGCTTAAAAGATCTTGACCAAGAACTTCGGGTTGCTTTGTCAAATATTGAGCCGAATATAAAACTTTTGTGTTCATTGAAACAAGCGCAGGTATCACATTAATAATTATTATGATTGCGTAGAAATAAATATGTTATGGTTTTATGTATGTATACTTTTCAAATAAAAAACAAACATTTATTGTAAAATTTGTGTATCAATTAATAGCGACAATTATTATATCGGGGAACTTAACCCTCACGAGTTTCTATCCCCTGTGAAATGACTATTTAATTAAATGGTGAACTGAACTTTGGTTTTTCACTTGCCCGGAAGTTAATGAGTTATTATTGATATTTAAAATAAATTAAATACATTGCAATAGCTTTGAAAGTTAAATTTTTTATAAAATACTTTAAAGTTTTAAAATTTAATAGTTGATTAAATAAAATTATTATTATAGATTTACTAATTAAAAATTAAGTGAATAATCAAAATTAGAATGGATTGCTTTGAGTAGGTTTAGAATATTGCAGCAGAAGTCTATATCAATTAATACATATATACTTTAGCTTTTGGTGTGCCGCGGAATTCTAGAAAGAATTTTGGTGCGTCGTAGGTGAGAAAAGGTTGCGGAGCACTGGTCTAGGTAACCAAACGGTTGTGTTTAGAGCGAAAATACAAAAATTAAAATATTTCAAAAACTATGTCTCACATTGAAAAGGAATTTACTTGATCATTTGCAGGAATTTTTTGCTACGAAACTGATATATAAAATACAAAAGTGTGGAGCTTTAATATCTTAAAAAAGACGCGGATGAATTCTTATTTAAAAAAAATATATATCACTACAAATTATCCACCGACAAAATAAAAGCTTTTCTAGTTTAAAATCGTTTGGCCAAAGGAAATGTAGACGTTGTGAATTCTGCGTCATAAGTGAGATGTAATATGCTTTAATGAATTTAATTCGTAGATGACGTCTATAGGAGTGAAATCTTTATAAAATAAGAGTATTATTTTAAAAATGTTTGTTCTTCGATGTAATATTTGTCGAATGCAAATGGCGAAAATAAAGCCACAGGGGGAAAATGTAGTCGCTACATCAAGAATCTTACGAGCTCCAATGCTATTCTTTTGTCGTTTTTGAGTCATTTCAAGATATAGCAATCTATTTATGAAGTGAAAGTGGGCGCAATTTTGCATAAAACAAACAGAGCATAGAAAAGACGCTTCGAATATAGAATTGAAATCCTTTATATAGAATCAACCCATTGTTTTAACAAAACTGTTTAGTTTGTATTTTGATAAACTCTTTGATAATTAAAAGTCTTGCTTTCATCAAAGGGATTAAATAATGAATGAGTCATAGTAAATTATTTTTGTATACCGTGAGACGGAATATTATCTTGATAAAAATAATTTTAAAGAGTTTCCAGTGACGAGTGTCGTCATTTGCACTTCCATTCGACTTAACAATTTTACACCACATGCATGTGGACAGAACAGATCGATCCACCTTTACAAAATGTGTCTTTGGCGGAATATTTTTATGAGAAATTCCAATTATAAATGTAGAAATTTGTTAAAAGAAAAATTTATTTCTTCGAAAGAATCATTGGTGAGCATAGTAATAAAACATTTCAAAAATTGTAACAGTTGAAAATGGAAATTAAAAAAATTGTTTTTGTTCCAAAACCTGAGTGACGTTCAATTACAAAATCAAAATGAAAATGAAAAATCCAATAATATACCGAGTTTGATTTTTTAAAGTATCTCTTCAAAAATAAAATGATATTTTTCTACTCACATTGTAACTATGTCTGGGTCTAAATTTAAAATTTACAATTAATAAAAATTAATTGAAATGAAATGAAAAAATAACGAAGGGTTCATTTGTCCTTGAACTTTCTTACTTACTTTCCTACTAATCTACGTCAAGTGTGAGTTTCTTTATATTGTTCTTAAATTCGAGCCGAGTCTTTTTTATATACAAAGCTAGAACAGAGTTCCACACCACTCCATGGCGATATAAAAAAAAGAGTCTTAGGGAGTCCTCGTTTCAGAATGCTACACAACTCCGAGATAAAAAAAAAAAGAGTCGACATAGGCTGGAACCGACGAATCATTTCAGAGAGCCACACCACATCAATAGGAGCATAGCCACGAGGTTTCTGGGACATAAAAAAAAAAAAAAATAGCAAGCCGTCGGAATCTACCACTTGCTCATTCCTATTTCCACACCGACACTACGATATTTTGGGGAATTTCTTAATCCACGCATATTTTTTGGAAAAACCAAACCAAACCGACTATTTTTGTCGGGAAACATAACCCTCTCGGGCTTTAATCCCCTGTGAATTGGCTATTATTTGAGGTGAGACTGAATTTTGGTTTTACACTTGCCCAGAAGTTAAGATTTAGGTATTAAGATAATAAAATAAAATTACAGTGCAATAGCTTTTTGGAAAATATTAAATTAATTTTGAAAAATATGCTGAATATATATTATTAATATTAGAATATCACTAGTATACTAGTGTTGTTAAAATTAATCCAAAAGAGAAGATGGTTGAAATTCATGAGTTTAGGCTTAGGATATTGCAGCAGTAGTCTATTGGATTCCTGCTTACTTGTTCAGTCTGGTCGCAGTGAGAGCGCGCTCTGTGATTGGTCAATGGTGTGGTGTGTTAATTCTGTATATATAGGTGGGTGCATAGGGGTGAGATTTTGTGAGGAGTGTGCTTGTGTTACCAGTGTTTTTATAATATAAGTGAAATTAAAGAATTAAAATTTCTCGTGGTCTGTGTAGTTGTGGGTTGTTTCTGAGTGGGGTGTACTTTTCTATTTCTTGAATGGATTTTTTTTTGGAAAAAGGAACTAGGGTTCCCCCCCCCCCGAACAATTGCAGAAATAGCCATTTTAACCAATAGTATTGCTTTATCTCTTTAGCATATTATTATTATATTTCTCAACTTTGAATAAATTTAGTTATCCGAGATTAAGGTAAGGATAAAATTTTGGATCTCTGAAGCTAAAAACTAAAGAGATATTTATTGTCTTCGTTTGTATTTTATGTATGAAATTAAAAAGAAATACATAAACTGATGTGCATTCGATAACAATTACACTCCTTCCACTACACGCGGTTCTCATTTTAATGTGAGAATAATAATCCTAATTATTATTCGTGAGGATAAAAAAAAAACTATTACAGAAGATTTGATTGCCCTTTTTCGTACTTTGGAGCTTGAAAAATTGATATTTTATTAACTCTAAAATAATAATAACTTGTTCAACCACCGTGACCATAATAACTTATTTCTTCCGTGATGAAAACACATTTATTTTCAGCTTTCCAAATAGATATTTATTTTAAATGTGTTAAGAGTTGTTTAAATTCCTTTCTCTTTAAGTGCGAATTTAAAATCATGAAAAAGTTCTCCGTTCATTTATTTTCCCATCTATTTCTTAACAGATTTTCTTTCACTGCTCTCCTAATTCGTAACAAAAAAGTCACAAAAATCAACTCCAGAAAAGAAATTAATTACATAAAGCGTTGCCTCGGTAACCAAACTGTTGTCTAGAGAGCGAAAGTATAAAAAATTAAAATATTTCAAAATGTATTTTATACATCGAAATGGAATTTGTGTGCATGGTCTTTAATGTGGGAAATTTTCGCGGTGAAACTGATGTATAGACCACCAAAGTCTAGAGAATTACTAACATCTTGAAAAAAAGACGAGAAGGAATTGATATTTAAAAATATGATACAATTTACATTTTTTTCCACTGACAAAGCAAAAGATTTTCCATTTTAAATTAAGTTTTGGTGAAAGGAAATGTAGAGATTTTGAAATAAATGTTTCTATATTCCTAATGTTATTAATGAGATAATATATGTGTATGACTGGGGATTGGTTTGAATTAAAATAAAATTGTAGAAGGCGACGTCCGATGCTTGTATCTATTTCTTCTTAATACAAGAGTATTTTAAAATATTTATTTATCCTCGTATTATTTGTCGATTTCAAATGATGAAAATAATGTTGCAGGGAAAATTTAGAATCGTTTTGTTATTTCAGTGAGTTTTACTCTTTTAAAGATATTTCAATTAAATCCCACGAGACTCAATAACGATATTTTGTGTCAATGGAAGATATAGCAATCAATTTATGAACTGAAGATGGCATAATTTTACACATGATGAACAGAACATAGAAAAGATCTCTTGGAAATAGTATTTAAAACTCTTACAGATAATGATCCAATCTTTTAACAAGCAACATATTTATTTTAATGTTAATACTATATGATAAACTCTTTGATAATTAAAATTGTTTCATCGAAGGGATTAAACTATCCAATAGTTGATTCGTTTAATTTATTTCAAGATGGAATGCTATTTTGATAAAAAGTAATTTTAAAAGTGATGAGGCATTCAACTACGCTTCTTGAACTTTCAATTCTAACACGCGTGTGACGGATCTTCCTCTTCAAATGTGCCCGAACTTTTATAGAAAATTTGACAAAACATTTTTCAAAGAATTATCAAATTTATTCTAAGATTTTACGCAGTCTGCCATCCCTAATTTCTATTCAGTTACGATACGAAACTATATTTTCAGCATCATTTTGTAAAGTATTTACGAAAATGTGTCAAATCGGAAAGTGGGACGAAGAAAACATCTACAGACCAAATGTTTTGAAAATTCTGTTTACATCAGCCCAAACAATAGTTCGATTCGAAACACATTTACTATCGCGTCAATTACCAGTTTGCATGGTTTAACGAATACTTAAAATTGAGAGTTTCTCAGTAAAATCATTTCAACTATTGCAGCAGTTAAAATGCATAGAAATTTTCAATTTTTCAAAACTTACTTTTCTAATAAGTACACTATAGGCGAAGCGGCAACAATCATACGCTTGGAGAGCACCGCCACCTATCGGCAGATCTAAAACTCTTAAACCGTCTCTGGGTGCATTGATGATGTCCCAAGTGTTCCTTCAGGCTTATCATAACCACTCACACGTTCCCATGCGCTGCTCAATGTTCGGCAACCCCTCGGAAGAAAAATATGCTTTGCCACATGCTAAATCCAAAATAAAGTTCTCAACGATTTCTACTATTCTCCCACTGACGCAAATCCGTTTCAACAGACTCCGCGCATCCATTGCAACTCATTCCCACTCTCCTTCCGCCGCGCTAACCGTGTCTTGGAGGTCCTCCTCTCTTCATCCCGCTTTTCTCAAACTAGCTTTCATCTCGTTCGTTTCTTCTCGTTGGTTGTACACTGCACTTTCTGAGCGTCACTTCATACAGAGAAGAAGCGCCTGTCTACCTCTTTAATCTCCCGTAGTATTCATGATGCTTGTGGATCTGCTCATCTCTCAGAAGGACACGTCCTTTGAAGTTGGGATAATATGAGAGTCGATCCCTCAAAGCACAACCCACACTCTACATCTATTCAGCAAATCTGGGAAACTCAGTCTTAACTATATACCTACATTACATCAATGTACGACTGAAGTGTTGTGCCTGGAAACATTTGAGAAATTTAATTCGTAGCGCAGTCACAAATCCCTTCCCTCTCCATCTTCAGAAATATACAGCTGAATCCGGGTGCCAACTACACCTCCTGAGAAGAAGTAAAGGAATCTCTTTGAATTTAATGTATTAATCAACCTTGATTTATAGACACACGATAAAATATAAAGAAACAATTTTAAAATAATTAGCACTTTTCGATATGAAGAGAATCATAAATCGTGTGTTTTGGGTTTTTGCCATCCTTAATACGGTAAAAATAAGTAAATGAGAAATTTTATCGATATAAGTATTTGTGTTTAACTTTATAATATCATACGAAATTCAATGCTGTAGAATTGTGTTAACTTGATAAAAATGCTTTATTCACATTGCAGAATATTATGTGACCCTTATCAGTGTGATTATAATATATACGTTCAAATTCATATTGTCAAAGTTCAAAGAGTTCATTGTCAGTTACGCAAAATTGAAAAGTCACAACTTAATGCTAGCAGTTTATACATGCAGATTAATGGACTTCTAATATTAGTATATAACATAACAATATTCATATAAAAACATACAAGATTTCTAAAGTGATTTGGAAATTAGTGCAAACACATTCAGATCCATTCTACCTTTATATTCAAAAAGATATCTTCATACATTTAAAATAGATATCTGATCAATGTGTTGTGACCGATTTATGGACTAATCAATGTATCACTGAAATGAATTTTCAAATATTTCCTTCAAACAATTTATTTTTTAGACAAGAATTATTAATAACGTGATTCTCTTTTTTTCCTACTGTGATCTAAAAGTATAAAATCACTAATTCAAATATTATCATCTACAAATGAATTAATTTTTTTCTTTCCGAAGCATATTTTTCTACAGAAATTATGGCATGAGAAGTATTTATCTGAATTTTGCATATTTTAACGTATTTTAAAGAATGTTGAAAGATCAGTGGATACATTTTCTTTCCATATTCCTTTAATAGCAGGTGGGTGTCGGTATTATGACTAAATGTTGTATAACTTAATTGAAGTTTAAAACTGAAATACTGTGGGAAAGCGAGTCTATTATATAGTTTTTGCAAATGTGCTCATTTCAGTGAGGAGAACTGAATACGAGAGGTACCGATTCGGTTTTCTGAAATCTGAGTGTGCCTCAGTATTCTAGGTTAATGAAAGAGTTTTTAAGATTGGAAGAAATAAATACAAGTTGTTGAAAGTTCGACTATCTAGAAGTTCAGACTTCTATCCTGAGCAGAGACAATGTCTGTTTTACGCCCTAAATATTAAAATTATTTGGAACTTTAACTTATCGAACGCGAACCTGAAAAGGTCTTTAGAATTCTATATTTTGTAATACTTTTTCATGCTTAATGAAGATTTTATAAACATCAAAAGCAACAATTATTAATATGCTAGTAACCGCACGAAAGTTTTCCGATAATTGTGAATCGAATATTTTGATTTTATTTAACATGCGTGACTTGAAAATATTGTCTTCCAAACAAACACAAGTAATTTTGGAGATTAGAAACATGAAATGATATCGTTTGCAGTCTTATTTTCAAAGCTTGCAAGCAATTCATTCTTTAGGCGATCGACATGTTTTCTTTGTTTCGTCCATTAATAATGGAATACTTTTAATCATTCCTCCAATTTTAAAGATATTCCTAGATTTCCTCGTCTGATTACTGTTTAAGGCCCCTCTCTGTTTCTTTTCAAATTATTCCTTAAAAAGAACGGCAATGTGTTGTCTAAGGCATCTTGAAAAGATGTTTGTTGTAAGGGTTTGGTATTCTGTGAAAATATCAATTGACCGATGACAAGTGAAAAGATTTGTTGGGTGAAAGTGTTCCTTGGTCGGTATATAACATAATGAAAACTCCTTTAAAAGTGTACCATTTGTATATATGGAAATCCAAAATACTGTGCCAATTAAGTGAATTGCTTATTATAAACTATAATCTCAGGCAGAACTTTCAGTTACATTTTCCCGAACTCCTCTTTGAAAAACAATTCTGAAGTGTTTATGTTTCAATTAAACTCTCCCGTCTGTCCATACGCGTATTATGATTTCATTTTGATCTGTTTATGTCAGCAATATCTGTATGTCGAAACATTTCTTCCTTTCCCGTACTTCGGTTCGTTTACTAGATTCAAAAAAAAAGGAAAAAGCTTCAATAAAAAAATCCTTTGCTGACCTGGGAAAATTATATGAAAAATAAAGTGTTAAAAAAATGAAATATAAGTTTTATTTGCATATGAATTAAAAGCTGATTAGGTGAATGGATAATAAATATACGTTTTCTGTGACATTGACACATTTTACTTTATCTCAAACGGAACTTCGTTTGAGCTCATTCTGTAATTGTATACTGAATGATTGATTGATTCACGTTGAGGGGGTACTAAGAAGCAACGAGGGCTGGTAGCGAAGGACCTTGTCATTTTGATCCGCGATCGAGTGACAACCCTGAGCTAGCATCTCTCTCTACAAAATCCATAATTGTAGCTAAATAAAAATATAACTCAAAATATATTTTTTTTTCCATCCATAAAAGGACAGTTCTTTTCTTTGACATATCGAAGCAATAAACATCAGTGGTGAGAAAAACAATAACGCTGTAATGTTTGAGTTTTCAGAATGACTTTCAAATGATCTGCATTTAGAATATATCATTTGTAATCCTTACTTTTCTATGAGGAATGTATTTTTTTCTATTGAATTTTGATTTAAATAAAAAGAACTTATAATGCCGGAGAATGGTTGACTAACAGGCTATTGAAGCGAGTACATCCTCATGACACTCTCGATACCAAGCCTTTAATTTCATCATAGACATCTTGTAAATATATTTAAAATGATTTTGTGGATTTTTTTTTGGATATGGGAATCGTTTTAATTTATT
Source organism: Nephila pilipes (assembly GCA_019974015.1). Lineage (NCBI taxonomy): Eukaryota > Metazoa > Arthropoda > Arachnida > Araneae > Nephilidae > Nephila > Nephila pilipes. The sequence continues at coordinate 12,703 of BMAW01006994.1, read as the reverse complement.
TCAGTTGTGTCTCTGAAAACTACAAAAATGGTGGGATGTATCTTGTGGAAAATAAGGAACTGTTCCATAATTATAATTGAATGAGGTTGAAAGGGGGGGAAAACGTCCATTCACGTGGTGGATAGATTACGGTTGCAATAAAATAATTAATATTTACTTCTGCAGTAGGAAATGTTTGCTTTGTCAATTGAATTTATTGTTAGTTTTCTAATAGTTTTTAGCAACAAATAAAACCAATCAGGAAAACACTCCGAAAATTTGAAAAAAAAAATTACGTTTTTTTAATTCAATTTATTTATTTAAAAACGGAAGAAGTTTGCGACAAGTAATGCGTACAGTTTCGAGTCTGATAAACTGACTACTTGTAAACATTTATTATTATAAAATCAGTTTTTTTGGTATTCGATAGGATGTTTCTGCTCCAAAAGAAAATCCATCCATTTACAAAAAATAAGTCCTTCAATTTGTTCTCATTCTGCCTTACTTTGATATTTTGCACATCAGCTGTTGTGTGTGTGGGGGGGAGCGTAAACAAACTTAGTTCGTCTCTTTAAATTTCCGAGTTTTACCTTCAGTACGCTTACTCTTTGCATTGCTTTCGGATATATTTCGCGTACTTTAATTTTTTATATTTCGGAAAGGCCTTGATTCAAGTTTACTATGGCGAGAAAGCGCCGGAGAAAGAACATAGTCACTCGTTCAACGAGTCAATTTTAAATGAGAATGGGATGAATTTTCTATAGAGATAGAAAGCAGTATTTCTAATGGTTCTGATGCGGGCAATTTAATTAAAATTATAAGAAAAGAGAATCAATTATCTAAATTGGTATGTTATGTGGGTATATAAATTAAATGCTGAGATTTGACAAACTTATTGACTTCGAAAAAGTGACATTCTTAAATAAGAAATATTTTTCCTGTCATTAGAAACCTATTTTTTCCAGCTATCTAAAGATAAATGTCGAGGAATTTTTTTTCAATTTCTAAAGATAAATGTCAAGGAATTTTTTTCAATATTCTCAAAATTATTATACTATTGAATCCTCCATCCTATTGCAATTCTAATGAATAAAGCCTCAAAGTAATTCAAAATAGAATCTCTTTCTCTTAGTAATTTTATTCCTAGAGTATAAATCGTTTTTAGAAAAGTTCTCATTTATCATGAAGAAGGAAATCTCATTGACACAAAGGCACTGTTTGGAGATTTTAGTTGAATTCTAATCTTTAATGATTATTTTATGAGAAAGTTTGCAAATATTGCTTTTGAAATTGAACTAGTTATTCCTTATAAATTGAAAATGATATTCTTAGGTTTTTCTAAACAATGAAGTTATTCAACTCAGATATTTAAAATTGAGGGAAATAGAATTGAAAATACTCGCATAGATGTTCTTTTCACTCAGGAGCTTTCAAAGAAGAAAAAGAAAGAATAATGTTTCCCCCTGGATTCTATTAAGAACAATTCTTTCTAACAGCTCATTAAAGAATAGAGAATTAAATCCTTAAATTTCTTGCTGATTTAAATGTAGTTTTTGAGAATATAACTTGTAATTACTCATAGATTCCATACTTTTATTTTTTGGTAATATATTCCAAGCAAATGTTTGTATTGATGTTATTAACATTTTTATCTCTAAATGCATTATCTCTCGAGTGATGTTAAAGATAATTTCTGTATTCTGAAGGGAGAAAAGAATGAAATGGCTCTAAAAATCCTTTTTAGGGTTTATATAATGAGAAAGAGAGAGTGAGCCATAAAATTAAAGAGGTCTGATAAAGTGTTACATTTGAGACTCTTTAAATAAATGAAAGTTTTTCAAAACTGGGATAAGTTGAATGCTTTTTACCAATTATTTTTTCATCATTTATAATTTATTCATGAGATGCGAGAAATAAATAGTTTTTGTGTCATTTTGTAAAAATAACTAATATTTTTATACGAAAAAATGAAAAGTCATAAAAAATAAATGATATTTTATAATGTATACGGCAATATACTTGTATACTAGCATGAAAAATTTTAATAGCTTATGAGAATCGTATCATCTGATAACTAAATAACTTTTTTTCTTTCTAAACTTACAAGAACAGAACGCAACAATCTTCGGAAATGTGTTCACATAAAGTCACAAAGTTAATTTTTAGCAATCATAACTAAAAATTGAAATAATAATCCGAATATTAATTCGACGTTTTGTATGTCCCACTTCGTAGGGAATAGAAAAGCATTGCTGTTCTGAACCACTGCGACGAAGGTGACACTCGAGCCCTTTACTGATTTCTCTCAATTTCCACACCGCACATTTGAAGGGTTTATTTGAAGCTTTGCATCTCAGTGTAGGAAGCTATCTTGATCATTTTTACTGAAAGATGGTTTGAATCGGAGTCGTAATGTTAAACCATTGGTGGGGTTTGGAAGTTTGAAGAGGTTGCCAAGTTTCGTCCTCGTCATTTAACCGAGGTTCAAAATTATGAAGCCCGTCGAGCCTCTCCCTCATGCTGCTTCTGAATGCGATGTTAAGAAGTAATCAGTCTGTAAACCCCAATGATTAATCTCTGTTTCACACCCATCTCCTTTCCAACAATCCCCCGCATTTCTTTCATCTTTCTTACGTCTGAATAAAGTTACACATGATATGATGCAACACAACCCGATGAAGCCGGGAAAAAAAAGAGTACTTTGACGAAATGACAGAGGAGAGCAATCATTTTCCCCCGAATTCAAGCGTTTATCTTCACCGGCTCTTCTCTTACCCTAACACATACACGGGGAACGCCTCTCGATACGAAGAGTAGAGCGTTGACGCAATGTAGTGTTATGACGACGCGGCCCTCCCTAGCTGATGTTTCGGCTTCGTGTGAATTGCTTTAGCCATGGAGTTTTTTACGTCTCTTGTGTCAGGCAGTGCTTCGTTCCTCCAGTCTGGTTTAGTTGCAGTGGGGCTTTCCCTTGCAAGCTGTTATAAAGCCTGCGGCGGCGATACATGTGCATTCCGCTTAAGAATTAGAAGTTCTCCATTAGAAGTCGGGCTGTGGGGGATGCGATGAAGGTTAATTAGAGCTCCCCCGGTTTTGAAAGGATTGGCTCGTTTGTCGGCGAAGGGTCATCACCGTTCCAGTGAAGGCTTCGCTCAGGGACACGCAAATATCCCTCGCTCGCGCCTGTCAAGAGGTGAACGGAAATTGGTTCGCCAAGAAGGAACTTTCATGTCATCGTTCGGACAGGTACGTTTGGATCGTCGAGTTCGGTTACATGATGCGACCCTACTATTCTCCGTCCCGGCGATGCTCTTCCGGGCTGCTTTCTCGGTTTATTTGGACAGTCGAGTGCGATGGTGGGGAAGCGGGGAAGGTAAATAAGAGCTCCTTTGGTTTATTTGGCCCTACGAGTGCAGTCTGAGTTGCATCACGCGACCCAACGATTTTCTGTGCCGGCGAGGCCTTCAGGTCCCCTTATTCCCCGTTTCATTTGGGTTCGACCATGGTCCCCGCGACGGAGTTGACAGGAGGCTGACGGATGCGAGGCGAGAAGGGCGGTCCTCCACGTGCCTCTTTTTTTTAAACGCAGACCAAGAAGTTTAACACGCGTACGAGTCAATAGGTCTCGATTAAGCCTAAAGGCGAAAGGAAAAGTGTTGTGTGAGGCTTTTCACCGATAGCCAGTCCCGTCCTCCGTATCTCGGTGTGACGGGAAATTCGTTCGGCGAGAAGGAACTCAGAGTAGGCGATTCGGTAGTTGTGTTGCGTCATGCAACCCGGTCCACACTGGAAGACTCAAACGCAACGATTTTCTGCGTCGGCGATGTCCTGTAAGGACTCTCCTCTCGATTTATTTGAACCGCCGATTGCGGTCTGCGATGGTGGGGAAGCGGTGAAGGTAAATCGAATCTTTTTTCGGTTTCTTTGGATCTTCAAGTGCGGTTGCATTACGCTACCCTACGATTTTCCGTGCCGGCGATGCTTTCTAGGGCTTCTCCTCCGTTTATTTGGATTGGTACCGGGACTCGTGGTGCGGAGATATCCACGCGCCGGAGTTGAGGGATGCGCGGCGAGTAGGTAGGTCCTCCACCGGATTCGTCTTGAAACTCGGTCCAAGGATTCTATCATGTGTGCCAGTATATGGGTCTCGATTATGCCCAAAGGTAGAACGAAAATGAATGGTGTTCGGATCCACCATCTTGTTTCATGTGAGACGTCGCACCGACGGGACGTCCCATCTGCCGTATTGTGCTGGGGCGGAGCGCACATGTTGGGACCCGAAAGATGTTGAACTGTACTCGGACAGAATGGAGTGAGAAGAAACCCTGGTGGAGATTCCGAAGCGATTCTGACGTGCTAATCGATCGTCTGATTCGCATATTCGGGCTGTATATCTGCGGAGCTTCGGATGGTAGTGATTAGGTGTGTCGCGACGGAGAGCGTCGAAGGGAAGGAGTGAGCCTGCCTGGAGTCTCCGTCGGTGCAGGTCAGGGTGGCAGTTGTTAAGTCAGTTGTCAGGTAGGTCCATCCTCGCGTAGGGATACGGCGTAGAATGAATCAGCTAGGTGGTGGATTCAGATGGAGCGTGCGGGACCGTTTCGGAGGCGCTTGACGGCCGACATGAAACTGGCACGAGCTAGGAGAATCGGATTCTCTTAATTAAAGCACTACTATCACTGTTAACGCAATGTGGTTTGTGTCCAGTGCTCTGAATGTCAAGATGAAGAAATTCATCGGAGCTCGGATAAAACGACGAGAGTAACTGTGATCCAGGTTTCTTTATTTTTTACTAAATTTTTTAACGGGCTTGCATACTTTTTGTAATCGAAATATTCCCCCGATTCCCTTTCAGCAAATCTGTTGTTGCATTCGAGTTTGGCATTTTTGTGCTTTTAAAGGGCGTCCTGATCTCCAAAGACTTGTTGATTTGCGATCCGCAGTAAAGTTTAAACTTCGGCTAAATTGTTCGAATCTGGAGCTGAAAGTAATTAATTGGTTTCGATTGGATCCTTTTTGCGTTGGAAAAATTTCGATCAAGTTTCAAAAAGGAAAATTAAAGTTGGGTATGAAGAGTTAGTATTAAAATACCCCTTTCTGCCTTATTCCCCCTTTTTGATTACTACAGAAGGGATATGTCTAGCAATTTATTTGGTAATCATTGAATTATAATGAATACTATTCTAATTCAATTTTTTTATAATGTGATTATTTAATGAATTTTAAATGATCTATTTAAATACTGTATTAAATATATTTATTCCAGTTGGTTGATAGTACGCTAAGAAGATATTTTTTGTTTCACACTCCTAAAACAATATAATTCTTCTTTCTTTATATTCCACTGAACGAAATCCAAAAGGGCCAACCTCCTCGTATCTCACCTGTATATTGTTACGACTGGAAATGTAAGACTTATTTAGAACATAGAAAAAGCAAACGTATTTTAGAGTGATCTTTCCTTCGAGTAAAGCGCGGATGATGTGAAATGTAAATGAAAGCCAAGTGATATTATTCTGAAGAAATTGCAACGATGCTGTTTTATGATTTCTTAGTATTTCTAGTTAACTATGATGTGCTGTGAAAAGATGCATTCCGATTCCATTTCAAATTGTAACTGTAAACCGGCTTAACAATACTTTATTGTTTTAATTTGAATTTTTCCAGCACCAAACCTAATAAAAAATGAACTTGTTCAGAAGTGTAATGTTGAAAACGTAATGTTTACGTTTGGAGTTCATTCAGAGTGACGATTGTAACCAGAATTTGGTGCCTGGAAGAACGTTGTCTTATATTTATAAAAAAATATCTTAGCTCATCAATGATTCATACATTTAAACATGTTTGGGTAGATAAGTTATCTAAGGAAAAGTCTATCCCCTGTAGTGTTCGGGTGTCGCCCTCGTAATTCGAGCGTGGTTCAGACCGCAATTGCAGAGAAATTTGTATGTCAAAATAATATTCGAATTTTACGCAGAAGGAATCTTATGTACTGATTTCATTTGAATTCGATAAAATTGTGCTACTTTAAATAATAGTATGATTCCGAAGAGTTTTAATTGCAGAAATCAATTAATTGGATGAAACAGAATTGCTTTCAAAGAAAGTGAACGACATATCTTATGTTATTACTTCTAGTTCAAAACGATAGTAACTACAGTAACAGGTTACTACCAATTTTTTATTCCCACGTTTAAAGTTACTCACATACGATATTTTAAATGAAAAAAAATTAAATTTAGAATTTTTACTATAAACCGGCTTAAAATTGAATATGAAATACAGAATATATGTTGAAACAATATTTATTACAATAATATCCATAGATATATCAATATCAATAGAGTTATCAAAGTTTTTCTTTTAATTTTTAATGTTAATTTAATAATATACCAGAATAAATCCATGGGGTAAAGATCACTAGAGAAGCTCGTGATACCCATAATTACCTTCAGAATGTAAACAGACTGAGGGAAACTCCATGGGGAAGACAATATCACTGGGTACCTCACGGTTACGATTCACGTACTTAAAGAAGGTTAGTCCCTGAGAGGCATGGACGATGGTCCGAAAATGTTTAACGATCGCTTTCAGAATACACGAGTGAAAACATACATTTTCCAAGAACAAAATAATAAAATAAATAAATAAACCGTCCAGTTAAAAAGTCTTTAAAATAGTGGGTGAAATATGCAACATTGGTTGAATTTTGAATTGAAAGGGTTTGTATTCTTAGCTTCACACGAGATATTGAGCACTCGAATCTATCAGAAGAAGGTTTGGAATTGCCGCTTTCGAGAATTTGTTTTTGTGATTCTCTCCGAAAGGTAATCGTTTCTACGGGCAGCTTGCAGATAATGGTTGAGTTCTGCGGTTACTTTACCTGCATTTTTTTTTTTTTTTAATGGAACCAACTTCTTTCAACACTCGAAAGCCAGTTTTCACTTTTTTGTACATGTATGCTTACCAGAAGTCGAACAGAGAAGAAATGTTTCCTTTTACGGGATATGATTGTTTCGATTCTGTAAAATACTAATTTTCTCATAACGATAGCAGTACAGGTGCAACTTTTAATCTTTCTTAACGAAAAGTCAGCGAGATCGGACGTTCTTTCCCAAACCAAAAAACTAGACGTCCAAAACTTTAGCATATCTAAATATAGAATAATGTTAAAAATAAGATAGTGCCAGTTGTCTTTCATTATTTAAAAACCTTTCACAATCATCACGCGTACATTAATAGCTTTTTTCGAATCTATTGATAACCACCTGCACTTCAGGAAGAAAAGCCATATCGGAAAAAAATGACTTTTATATCACTTCCCTGCAGGAAATGTAATTCGGTGGAAAAGTTCGTTTAAAAGATATTGTAAAAGCTTATGACAAGAATTGTGGGACTGATTGTTTTATTAATAAAGCTAATATACGCAAAACAAGGGGTATTGACGACGGACCTCGTAATTTGGAACCTCGATCAAAACATACCTGTCAAGCAAACACATCTATTCGTCTCTGCAGCTTCTATCACAACTCTGAACATTCCAATACGTCGGAATTTCAACAACAATTTTAAACCAATTTTTCATTTCATTACTATAAATAAAATTTTTAAAAAGTTATAATTTTAAAGATTGCAAATTCTAAAACCTATTTGCTCATATTTGGTTAAAAATCTGATGAAACATTCACACACCATGGTGACTGATAAAAATTCAACCATATTCAATAGCGGTTAGTGGTTCCAAGCTAGATTTATTATGATAAAAACTATAAATAGAAGAATAATATTAATTCTAATGAATTAAACGACTATCGTATCATTTGTCAGTGTATATAAGGTGCAATCGTTTATTATGCTTGGCAATTTATTTTCGATTTAAGACGGTAAATAGGTTCATTTATTTATTTTAATTGATTTGGTATCTCAACTACAGTTTGCTACATTTCAGCAAAGTGGGAACCGTTTGATCTAATTTTAAATGCTGTATTTTTAAATTGAATAGTTCTTTTGAATTAGCATTCATAAAATACATAATTGTTAGAATAATTTTGATAAACTGCATAAGTGATGAGGGAAAATCATTTTTGTTTGTGTTGCAAAAACCTAATGTAATGGCGTGATATTAATAATTATAAGATATTTTTTTAATTCATCGAAAAATTTAAATATCAACATTCAGTGAGAATGGAAATCGAGAATGAATATCTTAACGTATAGTTTTACCAGAACTTGTTTAAAACTATCGGAGGGAAACAAATTCAAAATATAATAATTAAAAAAACCAACCATATTACTAAGCAGTTTAATTTATGTTGGCATATTGTATGAAAACGGTATAAGGATACAAGAAACAAGAATTTGTGCAGTTAATTGTTTCTTGAAAATAGTGAAAAGCCAAAGTAAAAACCAGTCAATCCAATAATTTCTGAAAATAACAAGTACTAAGTGAGGGATATCATCGAGTCATTAATATGCTCTATTTAAATAACTAATATAAAAAGAATAAATCCTATAAATATTCAATGAGTAAATAAACTGAAATTAACAAAAAATTCTACTTTGTTAATTGCAGTTTGTTAATTAATCAAACTGCTTGTTTAGTAAAGGAATGCGTTAGATTTTTCTAGTGTTGCTTTAAATATTAAATAACTCGAATATATTATAGAGTGAAATATAAGGAACAATGAAACATTATGACTGTACATTTTTTATACTTTTAAAAAGGCAATATATTTTAATATTTTAAAATCTTGCCCTTTATTTTAATTATTATTAACTTATTTATGTACAATTTGTAAGACAGTAATAACTATAAATTTAAATGAATTATATTAAAAAAGGCCTATTTATTATAGAATTTTCATAATATTTCTGTACTTTAGTTTTACTGACTGACGGTGAAATCTCATTCTTATTATTCGAACAGGAAAAAGACAATCTCAAACATGTAAAGAACGATCACAAACATTTAAAAGACAACATTTACAGGACGATCACAAACATTTAGAAGACAACATTTACAGGACGATCACAAACATTTAGAAGACAACATTTACAGGACAATCACAAACATTTAAAAGACAACATTTACAGGACAATCACAAACATTTAAAAGACAACACAACATATAAAGAACGATCACAAACATTTAAAAGACAACATTTACAGGACGATCACAAACATTTAAAAGACAACATTTACAGGACGATCACAAACATTTAAAAGACAAACATTTACAGGACGATCACAAACATTTAAAAGACGACACAACATATAGGGGATAATAACAAACATTTAAAACACATGTGCGTGTGTGTGTTTGTGTGCATGCGCGCTCTTCAAAACTAGTTGAGTTTATTTTCTGGAATAAGTTGTGATTTAGAATTTTATTAATGACGAAAGCACACACAACTTAAAAAAAAACATTAGAAGGGAACTAGTGTGCTAGTTGATTACAAACATATCTTACTAAACAAAATTTTAAAATAAACTTATGATAGAATGTTAAATCAATCGTTGATTGTAAGAATGAATTTGTCTGCTTATTATAAACAAAGAAATTTATGTCAATTATAAAATCTTTCTAAATATGTGAAAAAGCTCATAAATAAAAAAAAAATAATCATGCATTAAGCCTTGACATCTTAAATCTGATCGTGAAACTAATTTTTAAAGTTAATTTAAGATCTGAATACTGAAGAAAACAATATTTAAATTTTATTTTTCTCAATCATAGCAAAAAAACATGGAATAATATCTTCAATATTTTCTTAGTCTTACTAGTCCGAAACATCGCATAGTAGATAGTATTTGATAATTACAGATCTTCTACAACTATGATATATTGGAAAATGATTGGATTTGCTTTTAAATCCCACACAGGTTTATAATGTAGCTTATATTAAATACAATATGTAGGTCAAAAGATTGGTGAAGTTCAAATAACGTTAAAATAAAATAATAATAATAATAAACGTTGAACGGTGCTTTAATATAAGTCTTATATAATTTAATAAAATTTAGAAGGAATATGATGAATATATAGCAAATTAATCCATTTAATATTAACTAAAACATTTAAACGCTTGCATTAAATATCAATACATGCATAAAAAGATAAGTTGAAACTGTTTTACCTTTTCATTCACGGAGTTCATTGCTCGATGGGAGTAAATATAATGCCTAAAGAAACGATGGAGTTCTTAAAAGATTTAATTCACACTTTTGCATCACGGCTGATGTTTCTGAATCAGACTAAAACGCAGCAAACTATACAGCAGAATTCGAACTGTGGAATAACACATTTCAACAATTATTTCAACTCATTACAGTTACGGAGAAAATCAATTATAAAACAGCAAACGATTTTATTCAAACAAATGTAATTGAAACGCATTTATGAAAAATTTAATTTTCCAAACGATATTAAAGAAAGCCATAGCTAGTCGAAATGTACAAAAAACAAAAATAATAAATTTAAATACATGTTTTACAGGATAAATTCTTTTAATTCGACACGTTAGAATGTTGAACTTATTTTAAAATATTAACTCTTTTTACTTCTTCATATAATCATAAATATAAAATTACTAATACTTTAAAATTATTCATTATATCAAAACTTTTATGTAAATTTACATAAGAGTGCAATAATAGTTTAACACACGCATTTATTAATTATTAATCAATAAATTAGTAGTTATAAAAAATAGAAGTGATTTTTTATAAAATGAATTTAAATATGCTAAGAATAAAATGGAGAGAGGAATTTAAGAGGACTTGTGCACTTCTAACGTGTAATTGGTTAAATTACATTATTTTATTACATTTCGTCATCGTGTAAGAATTAACGCGACTTAATAATTATCCCTTGTACATTTTAATGGATTACATATGTATTATACTTGAGATATGTTTCCCGATCTTTATTCTATTTTGCTAGAGTAATTTGATTTATTTGTAAATGCTAAGGAGCAAAAATAGTAATCAAAACCAATGCTAATTTTATGCCAAGGAGCAAAAATGGTAATTCTAAACGGCGTCCATTTAATCGGCCTCGGTTCAAACGGTTCCTGCACACGTGACAGAATATTATAGGTTCGATACTTTTTGCTACATGTCTGTATATAGTGTTGATTTTTTTTGTATTGGATTGTTTTATTAATGTAGCACTTGGAAGCAATATGAGGGTTATTGGCAACGGATCTCATTATTTTGAATATCGGTCAAACGACGAGGACGACACAGAATTGTCACCTCTCTTTCTAAACTCCCATGACATGCCACAACGGGGGGGGGGGGGAAAGAGAGAGAGAGGGGATTTAGAACCTTACCAATTTTAACGTGCTTCATCCCCATACACGACGGGTCTTTAGTGGCATCAGAATTCGAACCCACAACTTCACGGGAACGCACAGTGGGATGAAACGGGATTTTTCTTCGACGAAATTTTTTTTCAGCTCAATGAGTTAATATGATCTTCCCTTATGTTCTTGTGTATAAGAGAATATGGGATAAACACGATGTATGAACGCTAATCACCGTGATTGCGGCAAATATACCTGAAATCGAGAGCATGAACAGTGAATTTCCATATAAACCTTCCCAGTTCGTTGTTTTCATAAGTTCTTACATCGTTTTTTTTTACTTAACTTCTTCCAATCCTACTAGCAAATTGCGTTTAAGGATAACAATGCGGTATGAAAAATCTTCGTTACCATAAATGCTATAGAGGGTTTTTTTTTTATATTTTTTGTGTTGGAATAATAGTTACATTTTTCTTAAGAATATTAAATTAAATTAATTGTCATTTGCTTTTCAATACCTGAAATTGCTTTAGTTTCAATATCTGAAATGAATATCGTCAATAGTTTCCGTAACCTACTTTAATACTTTATTGTCTGTACCTTTATTTTAATATAAAAGAAACATTAATAAAAGTTTTAACAATTACTGGCTACTGTAATTTTATCATTGCCTTTATCCATTTGGTTGTAAAGAATGACATCATTTTTAATTCATAATGTTTTATTGAGTTTATAAAACTGGATCGTTGTGCTTAAGGTTATTTTATTTTATAATAACAAACAACATGTAATGAACAAACTGTAGATTATGTTGTAGTAGCCCACAAAGATTATCTAATTGTAAAGAGAAACTTTCTCACACGTTTGTGCTTGGATTTATCTCAGAGTAACATTTTACTTACTTGAAAATAAACTTGAATCATTTGTATCCGTTTGAAAAACAGAGTAGATAAATCTTATTACAACAAACATATTTTTCATAAAATGAAGATTGGTCCATAAAGGTTTTGATCCTCGAGGGATTCCTGAAGAAATTGATGCTCAAATGTTTAACAGAAAATTTAATTTTGCAATTTTTAGAATTTTGCTACTTTAACAAAAATAATAGTTTTTGAAATTTCTTCAAAGAATGACTTAAAAAGTATATATTCATTGATTTGAAAATTATAATGAAATTAAAATGGAATATACGATTGATCGATGATATTTACTAAATAGATATTGCCATGGACTGATTTAATTTGAATTAAAAATGCCTGGAATGCAAATGAAGTCCGATCTAAGAGTACATTATTTTACGCTCTTCAATTTTCAATTTAATTTTTTCATCTGTCATAACTAATTAACAAAGGGTATAACATGATTTTTTTTGGTATGTTAAAGTTTGAATTTTTATTTTAGCCTTCCTTTTTATCAAAGTT
>BMAW01006991.1:0-11095 GCA_019974015.1 Nephila pilipes | reverse complement strand
CATACAATCTGGCTAAAAAGCAATGTACATCACTTAATTCTTGGGAGGAAATTTATTCTGATACACCCTAGACTTTAATTCACATGCATTTTTGTGGACCAACGCAAACAGTGTCACTAAGTATAGTCATAAACATTTCATTTCGTTCATTTATTATTTTTTTTCACAAAGTAGTTGTTTATTCATTACACATAAAAGTGAAGCTTTAGATTGTTTTAAAAAATTTCAAGTTCATGCTCAACATTTTACAAATTCTATGGTATTAAAGGTTAGATGCAATAATGAAAGAGAATTCGACAATATTGATTTTGAATTTTATTGATGTTAAGGAATTAAAATAGAATTAGAATTTACAAATACTTACAGTCCCTAAAAAACTGGAGCATCCAAAAGATATAATTATAATGTTAAGGATGGATTAAAAGCAATTTTAAAGAGTAATAGGATAAAGCAATCAATTTTGGCCCCAAGGCTCTGTTATTCTTCATCAATATCTGGAATAGATATTGTCATATGGAACAAAAACTCAATTTGAGCTATTTAGGGGGCATAAACTTTCAGTTAATCATTTAAATATTTTTGATACTAGCTCATTTATTGTGATTACCAAACAACATAAAGTTAGAGACCCAGAAAGGGAATAATGGGTGACTATGCACTTAAAATGAATTACCATATATATAGTGAAAGACAAATTATAGGAAATGTATATGTTTCATTTTCCACTATGAACTTTCAAGAAATGTTATAGTGGTATTTCTACTGAGACCATATAATAAATTAAGGAGTAAAAGTTACCAAATAAGTTACTATTCTGAGACTGAATCTGATAATGAAAGTTCTGATAAGGAGAAAAGTAGAACAAAACATTATATTGCTTCAAAATTCCATACAGAGTAAAAAGAAATTGCAATTATACTTATTATTATTTAGATGGTCAACATGTGAGATTTCTTTCTAATAATGATATACAAAAGTATAAGAAAAAAACAAAAATTTGAATACAAGCCTGAACTTTTCAATTTCTTTGCTAAAAACACTTGCTCAGGCATAGTAAAAAGTGGAAAATAAATTGAAAAAGATGTAGAATCCCAGATTGAAAATTTTGATTGTGAGGCATGACTAGTCAATATTAGTATCTTAAAACCTTTCAAGGAAAAGCCAATGTTATTCTGATGCAAATTACACAAGTAATAGAGTTGACAGAGTATCAATCTGCAGATTGATATTATTTTTAGATAAAGCTCTAACATTATGGAGAGTTTTAAAACAAAAATTCATGTTTAAGTAACATGGAGGCAGTGTTTTCCCATCACAGAATTTGCTAAAGAGCTTAAAAGGATCCCCAGAATTTTAAAATAATATGGTAAGTAAAGGAAACTTTCAACAGAAGAAATTAACAGACCTGTATTAAGTGATAATACTGCAGCTATTAACTTAACTAATTTCTCAAATGAAAACAACAGCACCAAGTACATTGGTGTTATATAATGTATGCAAGAAAAACTCGAAACAAACCATTGAGCTGGTTAGCAGAAAGTTTAAGGTATCATTTTTTACTAATAGATGGTGTTTGTTATTTAGATGGTATTTTCAAAAGGCTAGTCTAGGTTTGTTTACAAGAACAATGGATTCAGTTCACCATTTTATTTATCGTAAAAAGATCATTATAAATATATTGCTTGGATACAAATTTTTGTTTTAATATGCAAATAAGTGTAAAAGAATGAAAAATATTAATTATTATCTATTTATGTTCCAAGTAGTACTCAAGATTTTGTTACCAAAACAATCATGCGACTTGGGCATTATATCATCCCTGCTCTAAATGTAAGTGCAGCATGCATTGAACATGTTTCAAAGACAATAAAATTGTCATTGCTGAGTGGAAAGACAACAAAAAAGTGATGAAAGGCATTAAATTGTTGTGGTAGGGTATCAAAAGTAAAAGTACACACTGGTCAAAAACCTCATGTAAATATATTGAGATATCATGCTCTTCTATGGTGAAACCTAATATCAGTGCATGGGAGGTGTGGATGTTTGCCATCAGCAGATGGAGTGCTAACAGAACATGGTTCTAAACAAGAAATGGACCTGTAAGGTTATTTTGTATTTCGTTAACTTAGGTGTAACCTATTCTTGGTTTCAACATAAACAAGATGCAATTTCGAATTAAATTCCCCCCAAAAATGAATTTACTGAAATTTAAATTAGAGATATCTAAAGCTCTAGTGGAATCTCCATCTTCTCACAGAAGCATCAAAGAGGAGGAAGATGGTATCAATTTGGTTAGTCCATCCATAAAGAAATCAAAATACTATAATCTACCAACAAAAAAACCAAGCCATGATAAAAGGTATGATATGTATGAGCATTTCCCATGTGTGGATGACATTTCAAGGACTCGCAAGTGCATGTTTGAAAATTGTGAAAATAATTCCAAAACACGTTATGGAAAATGTAATGTCTATTTATGTTTATAGAACACAAAATCATGTTTTGAAGATGTCCATTGTACATAATGAGTCAGTGAAAGAATAAATAATACTCAAATAATTTCTTTATAACAATTTTAGTTGGAAAAGTTTGTTTCTCTTATCATCTTAAGGCCAGAAAATATATAACTCTAAAAATTTTACAGGTGATGGTTTTACAGGAAAAGCCCCAACCAACACAATTGTATGGGTGCTCTCAACATCCCAGGGAAGGAGTAAAAAAAAAAATAATAATAATTAATTTTTTTTTTCTGTGTCAATACAGTAGGTAAAGAATTAATAATTGAAAAATTATTATATTAGAAAGTAAAAATATTTTGGGTCTTAAAGAGCTAAATCACAAATGAAAGAAGAAAGATTTTTGAAAATGTTTTTGAAATAATTTCATTATAAAAATGAAAATTTTGCATTTGTGTTTAACTTGAAATGTTTTTAAAAAGTTGAGTTTATTATGGTTACATTAAAATATAAATATTAAAACTGTATATACTATTTGAAATGCTGAATTTGTAGAATAAGCTTTAAATGAATTTAAAGTAGTTTTATATATGTTAATATGCATAAAGATATAATTTGCTTTTATATTTTAATATTAAAAAAATACTTAAAAATATAATTTTCTGATTCTGTGGCATACAGCAGAAAGCTGAATGCATTTAAGAAATGCTAATGTTGTTTATATATTTTTTGAAATATATTAGAACGTTAAAATTTTAATTTTAATTTTAGAAAAAGGTCCACAATTTTTTCATAAAATCATAAAAACTGCTATCACTTATCAGAAAACAAAAATAAAGAAAAATAATTTCATAAACTAAAAAAAAGGTAAACAAAGCAAAAAAAAATCATTAATTAGACTATTCGTATACACTACAGATCACACACATTAAAAAAAGTACCTCAAAAGGAGAAAACAAAATTCATTTATAACCATGTCACATGGGGGGGGGGCCTCTGCTTGCAATATGCTTAAGATCTGGATTTACTTAAGCTTTTTATTGCTGAATAATTTATACTCATTTGACTTTTTTTAACATCTGCTGTATGTAAAGTTCGAAATTAAAAACTGAAGTACGAAACATAAATTACACATATTTTCTCACTTTTTTTGATATTTTGAAAAATCCATTCATAAAGACCATTCACTAATAAATAAAATATTAACCTAGACAATTACAATTTACTTCCTTGTTCATAAAAAACAGTATATGTTATAATAAGCAATTAAAAAATACAAAAAAAAAGGAACCATGTATTTGGACTACAATAATTGTATGAAGAATACAAGAATCATCACAATAAATCAAATAAAATTAAAAAATATGGCATACATTTAAGCAACACTAAAAATAAACATCAACCTGTACAACAAGCGTATCAAATTCACAGACAGTATGTAGCCCACAATGAAAATCTTTGTAAAACAGCCAAATAACATACATTAAAAATGTTACTAAAAATACTGAAGCTTAATTTTTCAATATACATAATTATTGATAATGAATCACAACCTTTGCCCATAAACTGAAAAAAATCATGTTGAATCAGAGCACTTTTTTTTCTCCATCAATAGTAGCAAATAATAAAATAATATCAACCATACAATTTCACTTCTACTACCTAGCTTGGTGTACTTAACATTAAATATTTTACTTTCAGGGGAAAAATTTTTTTACTTATGTACAGTTTAATAAATTTTACTGTTATTGTGTGCCTAGAAAACAAAAAATTATAAAAACTATTGAACATTGCTAATTTTTATTATTTTGCACATATAGTGGTTCAATCTATTTTTGGATCCTAAATTCAAAACATATTGAGACTTAAACTTTTATATATGCTTTTGTATAAACTGATAATACTTTAGTATAACTCATTTTATATAAACTTTTACCATTAGGTAGAAGAAAAACTAAACATAAAAAATTGTTGAACACTAGTATTTCTAAAGAAAAGAAGAATTTGACTGTTTTGCTGAGACATAAAAGATAAAAAAAAAAATTTATATATAATAATGTTATTAGCAAACCAAAGTTATTGAAAATATAATGTCACTATGGACAACATACGCATTATGATACAAATTACAAGGGTACTAAAAGGAAATTATTGTATTTTTCCTGGTCTATTCATAAAATTAAAATGAGTTTCACAGCTAATCAATGCTCTAAATGGGGAAAGAACAAATGCATCTTTATATATATTTAATTGCTTAAAAATTTCCAAATAATCTGTTCTCAGGATTTATCTTGGAAAATAATTATGTCTCACAGTATAGAAAACAAAAATCAAATATATTTTATTATTTTAAGTTGCATGAAAAGCTAGAAAAAAACTTTTCAAACCTTCCACACTGCCAGTCATCTGCGCTGAACAGACCTCTACTTTTTTCTGCAGCAGCTTTACCAATTTCATGTCCCAATTTTTTACGTTGTGGTATAGCCATTTTTTCTACAAAACAATTTTAAAAATTTTATATTTTCAATAAACAAGAAAAGGTATGAGCAAAACACAGATGCGAGACTAGAAAAGTTCAAAAATATTTTTCAGAGTATTTATTACCTTTGCCACATCGATTACAGGTAGATCTTCGAGCAAAATTGACATTACTACACCTGAGGACAAATTCATAATTATAATTTGTAAAAAAATTAAATACATGTAACGTATTTAAACTGAAAAGAAAGCAATATTCATTCATTGCAATACCTGGAATTATAAAGTAACCATTCAATTAAACAATAATAGTAATGTATTTAACAACTATATGTAATATTTTATATGCAAAATATTCCATATACAAAATGTCTCGTTGAATTACAATCAAACAAGTTTGACTAACATGAAATATTATCAATAACAATATATTAATATTATGAACAAAATATTAATGAATGATTTTCTATAACTGACGTAGAATAAAACCGAAACAATAAAATTATTTCATTATAAGTTACATAATTTTATATGAAATTAGACTATCAAAATTCTGTGAGGTTAAGCTTTTTCATTCTTAATCAATCTATTAAGTTAATACAAGATTTAAATTCTGATATGATATGGTTTTGATGAGAGTTTTAACAATTTTTTTAAATAATTTATTAACTCTAATTTTGTAGTAATGAAATTAAAGCAAATATGGACACAAAAAATAAAAGTGATACAAATGTAAATTATATGAAAACAATGTGGTGAAAATATATTGTTAGATCTTACAGAATTCACTCTTGTACTTTTTTGGTCATAGAATTAGTTATAACAGAGAGCCAATTGTAATTTTAAGCCATAGTATTAAATGCGTTTTACTTTTTTGTGTAAAGCTATACCGAAAGCGATCTACTTAGGCACAGCTAAAGGTCCCGAAAAGTTTTCCCTTTCCATTCACAAATTCTTCAAAAATGCAAGAGCCTCCTGTTCCTACCCCCTTTTATGACGCGGGTGGTCCACACAACCCCTTGGGTTGGGCATTTAATTGCTTAGATCCGACGCTTAGATAAGCGATTTCGTTGCCTAGGGGAAATCTTGTACGGCAGGCTACAAGCAAGCTGGAATGGGGTTCAGATTATTCACAGATCAGAACTTGGAAGATGTTCGCCCGATCTATTGAGTTTCAATAAAAGCGTTCCAACAAATGAAGAATAAAAAAATATAGCTTGATAAAAATTGGTGGGTTCATAGTTGAAAAATATTTGTTTGCTTCAAACAATAGAAATTTTTTTTTTTCTGTAATTTTTAAAAACTTTTTTTTTAATTTTAATATTACGATTTTAACCTAGAAAAAGCACCCTATATTCATTATTGAATACGAGACCAAGAAAATACAAAATTGTTTGCATGTTTTGAAAAAAATTAATGATTAGTATTTGCTATCAAGCACTATTTGCTTAATCAAAGCGCCAGAATTGTCATAAAAGTTTAATTTTTATAGAAGATTGAATTCTCAGAAGCAGTTTGCTTGTAAAAATAAATATCAATAAATATTTTAAGGATAAAATAAAATCTTAAATTTTGTAAAATCACGTGTTTCAAATACAGTAATCGAGACGCATTAGGTCACATATTTAGGCGTTTTTTGGATCAGGTGAAGAATGCACACTTATTCATTATTTTCGAGGTATGAAGTAAAATTGGCGCCACTGTTTTAAAATTGAAATTTTGAACAGAATTTATTTTGAAAGATAATATTAAATGCTTTAGTAATTTGCATAATATTTTAGTGGACGGTAACGCTGATCCTCATAAAAATGTAAAAATTAGTTTGGTCAAACTTATATCAGATCTGCAAAAAACCTTTTTTGAATCCTGTTCAAAATAAAAAATTATCTTGGATCCAAAATCTTTTTAAGACTTTTAATTCACTGAACTCCCAATAAAAGAAGTTGGTGTGGTGTGGAAGTTAGGAGGGGGGGTGCCAGCTCAAGTGTCGTCCTCTGCACTTGACCGAAGTTCAAAATTACGAGGTCCATTGCCAATAGCCCTCGTGTTGCTTCCAGTGCGACGTTAATAAGAAAACACTAAACTAAACCCAATAAAAGAAGAAAACCTCCGAACTCCCAACAAAAGAAAAAATTGAGTGTATATCAGTTTGATTGATATATCACATTGATGTATACTCAATTGAAATTAAGAGTTAGTTAAGTGTTATAATGTATTTTTTGATTGACACTAGAAAATAATATCATGAAATTGCCGTAAGAGTTGTGAAACATCTAATATCATATGTTTCAACCTAT
Source organism: Nephila pilipes (assembly GCA_019974015.1). Lineage (NCBI taxonomy): Eukaryota > Metazoa > Arthropoda > Arachnida > Araneae > Nephilidae > Nephila > Nephila pilipes. The sequence continues at coordinate 3,864 of BMAW01006991.1, read as the reverse complement.
ATATGCGAAAAATCTTTCTCTTTGTACACTGCGACAAAAACAAAATACAGAAATAGGTCGGATGCTGAAGAAGACATTAGGTTGATGGTTTCAGAAATTTTTACAGACGTAAAAATACTTTGCAATAAAAAACAATCATGGTCAAATCATTAAAATTCTTTTTTTTTTCATTATTTGTTATATTTAAAAAAATATTGCTTTTGTTTATTATGCATAGGCCATATTTTAGGAAAAAAAAAAACTTTCGCTACCTTAACATTCATTAATCTTACTAAGACGTTTCTAATAAAAAAATAGAAATGCAATAATAATTTTGTAAATTTGATTAGGATAAAGAGCTTTGATATCCTATTTTTTCTGCTGTTTGATCAAGGGGTTCCTTGAAGGTAATGGTAAGCTCAAAAGGTTCCCCAAAGTGCAAGAGGTTGAATACCTCTGCTCTAAGCGAAATACCCCATCTACATCCACTTTTGTGCAAAGGTAATATATTTTACATTCAATAAATAATTTTAAATTTTAATGGAGTATATATTCTTCAAAATGTCAAAATATTTCTAGCCATCTTCAATCCCACATTTTAATTTTCAACTTTCTGTTTCTTTGGTGTTTTCAAACTTTAAGTACATATTCGTATTATATCTTTTAACAGAAAATTGTCATCGATTACTACATCTTACATATCAGTTATTACAAATTTGGCAGTGAGAGAAACTTTTCCCTTTTTAATTTGTCTTTCAAAACAGTACACTTAAAACACTTTAGTTCAGTGAAGTTGACAAACATTTCCTCAAAGAATTCATAACAAATTTTGTAAGCAATTTTAAATTTTAGAAATGTATTCTTAATCCCAGGAATATAACCATATATAATTGTTAGTTTATTCTTTTGTATTAATGGTACGAATTTATCATCATATCTCGTTCTATATCGGAATAAAATAAACTGTAGCTGAAATGTTATGATGTTTAATTTCTTTGGTAGTTTTACAGAAAAATAATGTCTGGCTGTAGAGAAAAGAGAGCGTATGATTTGATCTATTGAAAGGTGATATTTTTTCCAAATGTAAGGTATTTTTTAAATTTAAATAACTTGACCGAAGCGGATCATATAATTTCAAAATGCACTCTATTTGTGCTCTGTGTGCTGGTTTCAAAGTAAACCACCTCACTTCTGAATAGCCGAGGAGCTTTTTATATTCAATATCAAAATGAATGCAAAATTGCTTACGATTTGCTTCTCCAACCTTAAAGGGACTAAAATATATGTTTAAGTTCAGTGCAAAATATTCACAATATGTAAAAATAATATTCATCTATTAATTTTAGTCCATTTTACAAATTGTACCTAAAAAGAGTTATATGTGTTTATTAGATCAAAAATTCGTTTATAACAAATCAGGTATAATTTTGGGTAGTTTAAATTTCAATATAATATACATATTTTAAAACAAATGCAAAAAGAGTCAATTTATTCAAACTTGTATTTCATGAATAAAATAAATCAGTGTTCATATGTTCTCAAATAAACAAAATTGTAATCAAAGTGTTCATTCAATTTACAAAAAAATGCAAAGAATCGTATATAAGCAATAATTTTAATTGTTACAAATGTTAAAAATATCAGAGACACATAAGAAAAAAAAATAAATATTTTATATTAAATGCTTAAACAAAACAAAAGTACTAAGTCTTTAAAGTACCTTAATGCCTACTTTCAGAACAATTTGTTATTTGAGAAAAAATTGTTTGTGAAACACAATATTGTGTATATATAACAGTGTACAATTTAATTTAAAATTATAATTGAATTTAAAATTATAAATTTTTTAATATTTGTGATAATAATGTCACTTATATCTATTTTTAATAATCTGTGAATGCATCAAACTATTACTTTATTATGTTGACGGTATATTTAATATTACGTATAATATAACGAACAAATTTCTAACTGAATTTTAAAATAATTATTTCAGAAACTATTGTAGATATGCTCATAATTTTTGTATACCGAAGTTTTAGTATCTCAGCTTTGCTTCCAAGTAAAATTTTTATTTTATATTCATCAAATTGTTCAGCATATTTTTTGCTAATGACGTGCGGTTTTTAACTGATTTGTAAAAAACTTACGGAATATATGAAAATATGCTGGCGATGAAATTTATTAAATTTTGAATTTTATATTTTAAATTTTCATAGAATTGTAAATTTATGTGATTAATAATTTTTAACTTTGTATGTACCATACATAAATATTTTTTGATGTAATTTGAAAAGCAGATTTTCAGGGTAGCTTATGTAAAATTCGTAGTTGTATAATGTTAAGATTACGAAAAATGTCCGGATTTTAATTACATGTACTTCAATTATCCTTTAACAGAAGATAAATTATAAGGGATTTAACACATATGAATATTTTTTAAATTTGAATCTTCAAATAATTAGTAATCAAAAGTATCTGTGCAAAAGTACAGTTGATACTTACACGTATGAACAAATATAAATGTGTGCAGATGCTATTAATTACTAATTTTTCAAAAATCAAGTTTGAAAAATATGAGTTGGTGTGGGAAATCGCATTCTTTTTCTCTTTGAGGGAAGATGTAGTTCAGTTATTTAAAATTCGGATGTATTTCAAAACTTAACATTACAAAACTGAGTATCATGCGTAAGCTGTCCTGAATACCTGGCTTTGAAATTATGAAAAAAAAAAACTAATAGATTTAAAAAAAAGTTTAATTTTTGGTATTACTTTTATTCATGCATTAGAGATTTTTAAAAGTAAAGAAATACAGAAGCTTAAAAATTATTCATTTGTAATAATTGAAAATCTTAAAGCGTTTCTGATTTTGACTCGTTCGTTTTTTTTTTTTTAATTTATGACACGTTATTAGGAAATAAATATTATTTTAAAAACTGAAAGTAGTGAATAAAGTAACACAAATGAAACAATAGAACGTATTTATTATTTTCATACATTCTCTGTATTTAAACAAACATTTTATAGATATATATTTAGCGATGTTTTTCGAGATTTATAGAAATAACATAAAAACTTAACTCTATCTGATATTTTTTAATATGAGGAAAAATAAAAAAAAGGTGAATTTTTAGCAATCAAAGAAAATATACAAAGATTAATTTGTCCAACAATATAAAACAGTAGGTTTCCTACTCTATCTAAATTTGTTAAAATTCCAAATGAATATTAATTAAAAATGGGATTAAAATCTAGTTAATTTTGTGATTGAACTTTAAAGCGTTTTTTGGATTGGTTTAAATAAAAAATTTTATCTGGAAAGCTAAGTCAAGGGACGCATTTCTTTCATAAACCCAATAAAATCTCAACTCAAGTTGACCAACAAACACACTTGAAAGGAAATTTTCCCCTTCCCCTCTTGAACGAATGTCTCAATGGAACTCTCTCTAGCCCTAAGGGCAAGAGTGGGGTTCCCTTGTGAGCCATAAAATTTCCTGTCAAAGTTCATTGTGTGTCCGCAACCCTCCCCAATTATCTAACAAGATGTAAAACTTTTAAAAGGGGGGGAAGGAATTGCAGAAAAACCCGGCGCAAACGATCTCGAATACATCCTGTGATGGCGAAAAAACACGGCTCTGACGCTTTCGGTGCGCTCACAGCCACACGGGATTTTACGGCGCAAACGCTTTCGGAATATCTCGGACAGTACGGAAAAAAGCGTGTGAAACGCTTAGAGGGTTAAATGTGATAATTCATTTTACATAATAAATTATTATTCAATTATATCAGAGAGAATATGCAACAAGAATAAACATAGATCTAGTATTTCCATATCAACATTTACATTTGGGACAAATGATACTCCAATCACAAAGACTGGTACTT
>BMAW01006973.1:0-24771 GCA_019974015.1 Nephila pilipes | reverse complement strand
AACCTGTTCTTCGCTGTTGTGGGATTTTAATATAAAACCGTGAAAAAATGATTTTTCGAAAGCGAACAAAGGCCATGCGATCGCTCATATGTAAATGAATCAACGAGCAGAAAAGCTATGCGTAATGTAGCAGTACTCTGCCAAGTTGGTTGGAAAAAAAGACAAAAATTAAAAGCTATCTCTTTGAGAGTGTAATTCAATTTTTACATTAAAAAAAATTAATATTTTTTCGAATTGTTTTTGTAAGCAGTTGAGAGATCCTAAAAAAGTTTTTATGGGAAAGAGAGGGGATGATCAAAAAAGAGTGTTTGTATAAAAAGGAACAAAACAAATTAAATATTCAGTTCTAAATTAGATAACGTCATAATGAAGTGGCCACGTTACTCTAGTGTTTATGGTTGCAGACTCACGGTTTCTGCCCAGTCAAGGTCCAGTGAAACATTTTTCAAAAAGTGCTTTTTACAGCTTGTGGTAATAGAGGTTGGTGGGGGAAGAGCCGCATAAAGCTATGCTGTATCAAACAAGGTGTTGTTGTGAACTAGGCGTTTGAAAAATGGAAAAAAGAAAAACTAGGTAACAAGAAGGATGGTAAGCATATTCGCAAAAATTTAAAAAAAAATATTCAAATTTATTTTTATGTTTTAATTTTCGCTCTCCTATTCTAATTTCATCATTGTTCCATGATTTTTAGAAAACAGTGACAGTGACGATTGAATGATAATGAAGGAAAACTCAAACGCGACTGTTCTGTCACTTTGTTTGAGACGTTACAAAATGTAGAAAAACATAAAAATTAGTTGACAAAAAGGAGGGTCTAAATTACGAACAACGTTATCACTCACGTCTCGTGCATGCTGATTTGTTGATACTATCTTTCCTTTGCTTCTCTGCGCATGCGTCATTTCTTCTGCACCTACTCTACTTCCTTCTTTTAAGAAGGAGTGAGTGTGGATTCTTATGGTGGTTGGTTGTTTCATCTGGTGTGCCGAATAATTGACGAAACAGTTTTTCAAAGCATTCCATCTAGAGTTTTTAGTATACAGTTTCAAATTTCATTCCAGTCTAAAAAATCATTATAATTATCATTGAAACCAATACAACTTGAAAAGTTGTCTTCAATATAATTACGTAATTGACAAAACATTGTCTGATTTAAAAATTGAAATTAATATCTGACAATTTTTAAATCATTTTAGCGTGTTTTGTTTTCCGTATAACAGGATTTCTTTCAAGATATACATCTTCGAATTTTTTCTTCTTTGACGTAGGACATTTTGGACCATTTAGAGGATGAGAGAGTCGCTGCATTATCATTGTGGTGATACAGAGAGAAACATTGTTATTTGTTGAAAAAGTTGCTCTTATCTGCTCTTATTGCAGTTCATACACATCCCCTCTCTGTTGATTTGAGTTTAGCCTGGAAAAGTTTCCATTATGAGTCTTTGTTTATCTCTTGTTGATCAGAAGGACTCGTTGACACGTGCTCCAGATTCAGAATATCACTATTGTCTTGATTTATGTGCGGTTGTATTAATTAGACATACGGAGGCAAGTTGTTTATATCGTGGGCATAAGCAACCAGTAGTTATAGTCTTTGCTGCCAACTAGTTTTCATGTCGTGGGTAACAACTTCGGCATACGACGTTTTTTCCTCGAAACACAAGGAAATGTTATTCTACCCGTTCCCCGAGGAAGATAAGAGATTTCTTTGCAACTGTGGTTGACGTTGTTGTTTCGAGCCCTGGGCTAGTGGTTCCGAAGAATGTTAGTCATTCACTTTGTGTTGCGCTCCTGCTAAGCAGGCTGAAACAAATTCTTATCTGGCCAATTAGTAAGACTTTGTTTTTGAAGAGAGATGCATTGTCACTGCTTACTTCTCCTCCAATATCATCGTGAAGATGCGAAGAGAAACAATGTTGAGAAGGTTGCTTTTTTCAGCCATCACTGCATTTAATACACATCTTCTCCATGTTTATTTGAGTTTTGCACGGGACATTTTGCAATTTAAATCATCGACTGTTTTTTGTTGAGTACCGGGTCTCGTTGACATGTGCGCCAGAGCCGAAATATCACTATAGTCGAGATTTTTGTGCTGTTGTTTCAGTTATACACACAGAGGCAAGTCAAGTTATAGGCTGATCTGACATCTAGTGTTCCTCGAAACATTATGGATTGTTTTTCTAACCCAAAGAGAGGAAGAAAATTCTTTACGACCGTGGTTGTCAGTGTTATTTTGAACCCTGGTTCAGTGGGAACGAATAATGTTGGCAGGTCGTTTGAGGTAGCTTCTACCACCTAGGCTGGGAAGATGTCCCTTGTGGCTGATTAGTACTTCGTTTTTATTTCTGGCGTTGTTGTTGAAGGGAATCGTTTCACTTCTTTCCATCCTTTTTCTCGACTGGCGAATAAATTTTAAAATATTTATCTTCACCCAAATAATTTCTATGCACTCAACACGAAGATAATAATATTCAGGGAACAAAAAACAATAAGTCTTCTCAAACTAGACAATGTATATATTTCTGGAAAACATAAATTAAGAGAACCTAGTAATTTATTTAGAATTCTAGTAAGTAAATTGTAGATTACAAATTATGATAAAGTTAGCAAGTTTCAGTGAAAAATTTACGAATTTAAATTTCTTTATCTGACTTAGAAGAAGGTGCAGAAGTTGTTCTTGGAATTTTGAAAGATTCCATAAATATCGATGGCCAATTTGATCAATGCGCATTGTACAACCAGTTGATTTAAAACTAAAAAGTAGGTCGCAGTTCAAAGTTCTACAAAGCAAATAGAAGAGGAAAATAATTTTTAAGGGGTTTCAAAAGACTAAAATTTCATGCTGCTAATATTTCTATAATCTTTGAGTTTGTGATGTCTTTGCTTGGAACATCAGCTGCATTTCCGTTAGTTTATTCAATCATGGGTAAATTTTGGTCTACTGATAGTGGCATACTAGTATCTATTGTTAATCATTTATGCTAAATGTTAAAATTAATTTAAAACTTTCTTGTAGAGAATTATATGATGTAATTAAAGCAAAGAAATCATTTCTAAAAAAATTAGATTAAATAAATAAAATTTAATATTTCAGTAAACTGTTACAACTTTTAAGTAATTCCAAAAAAGTATCCAGCGTTAAAAACCCTAAAACATGGTATGTTTTTTTTTAAACTTTCGTATTTTAAAAGTTTTATTATTTTATAATATTAAATAGACACCATATGGATTACATTTGCGTACATTAAACAGGAAAAGTTCACAGCCTAATAAACTAAACTGTAGATGTGACGATGTGAAAGAAACCAGCATTTATGCTTTCCATCACCATTCCGTCTAGCAGTTCACGGCTTGCTCGCAGCCTATGCATTGTAAGTTGTAAAATTCTTGTTCAGATGTTTTTTTTTATCTTCTCTTAAGTTTTTGCCCATGAGCTTAGAAACACTGTTCTAATCCGTATTCAAAATATGTTTTTACTTAATATCAATATGATTTGTTATAACATTGACAGACTATTTTGTTTAATATAAACTTAATATTTTCTTAAAAGTATTGTATGTAACACAATTTTGATAATAATATAAATTAAATCAATTTAATTGGATAATAATGTTAATTCAAAGAAAGAAAACCGATGAAAACAAACGGAAGCTATTTTTGTTCTGAAAGTTGAAGTTATTAGCAATTTCAGGAAAGGAAATAATATTTATTTAATAATATTTTATTTGATTAAGTTTAGTTACAGAAAAAGGCTTCGAAATGCAAATAAAAATACCCACGCCCCTTCATATGTGACATTTTCAGGCTGACACAATCAGAAAGCCTCAGGTCTTAAAAACCAGTATCACATCGGATGTGGAAATTGTAGTCCAGCTTCCCAACGGGATAGTCACCGAAAAATGCAAAACAAATTTGATTTCCTGTCATTGAAAGGGTACTGCGAAGCCATAAAAATGAATATAGGGGGGGGGGAATGAGTATTAAAGTAAACGTGGTACATTTTCCCACGCATTTTGTCATCCACATAGTTTGAATAGTGAAATTAAATTCCGTTACGATGTGGCGTTCCCCCATTTCCACACTCTTCCTTAATTTAATTTGTATAAAATTATAATTTATTCTCCTCTAAAATGAAATGGGGTTAGGTAAATTAGATAAAGATAACAGTACATAAAAGAAAGAGTGATACATAATTAAAAAAGAATTGAAAGAAAATGAAGAGATTAAAGGGAAAATATCCGGCTAATAAATATTTTACAATTGTGTAAAGCATACATGTTAATCTTTCATTTTAAAAAGAATCTAGTATTAAGACGAAAATCCCGTGATTGTGAGAAATGTTGAACTAGAAAGAGTGAATTGATAAGCTAAGACTTTATTAGTTAATCATATTTTAAAACTGACAAGGTAAATAATTCGAGAGAGAGAGTGACTTTATATATTTTGCAAAGAAATAAGTATTTTATTCAGCTCTTTCTTTTCTTCTATTGAAATCTAATACTTACTGGCTGTGTAATTAAACAGAAAGATTGCAATAAAATTAAATAAGGAAGAATGATCGTCAAAAGTTTTACAAAAATATAAAATATCTATCCTACCCAGATACTCGGGTTGAAGACGAAATATTAAAAAAAAAATTCAGTTTCAAGCAAGAAGATCTATTTTTATATCAAATCATGTTTTACTCTCCCTCACAAGTATATTCCGGGCACAATTTTAACCATTCTACTTAAATGGTTGGTTGATTGTATGAGATATGGAGCAAAAAAATGCTATAATGCCCTTTAAAGAATTTTTTATTTCGAAAGATATCAAAATATTTCGTTTTTTGCAATCTATTCTACTAGTTTCGGATCCATTTTATGTTTATGTTGCGCTATCACTTCATTACACTACTTTAGGCAAACTAATTTGCGCAATCAGATTTCTTTTAGTTAGAACGAGGTCTAATATTTGCTAATAATGGATTATAAAAACTTCTCAGAGTAATTAATAAATGAGCGCAAATAGCGCATTGTTATGATAATTTATTTCATTATTATTGCAAGTTTAAAAATAAAATTAATCTTCACCATTTAACTATCACATTGACCAAATTGGGCATTTTTTCAACTATGATTACAGAATCTACCGATAAATGATAAGAAAGAAAAAAATTCTCAATATTGACAAAAACATATTCAAGAATAAGATGATCTCTACAAAACAGACACGAAATATTTTTCCTTATAAAAATATTCCTTAAATATTTCATTATTTTTAACAAACGTGAAATATATTTCGAAATTGTCTGCTGCTGACAGAAAAAACTTAAAATTCCTTCAAGGAATATATTACATTCTCTTTTCCATCATTTAAAATACCCTCGTCACCTTTCCTCTAAACGTAATTTTTTTTTCATTTCATGAAAATAAAAAAAGCATGAATAGTGTTTTGAAAATCATCAAAAAAGGCTCTTATCACAATGGAAACAACATAGTTATTCAAATCGTATATGAAGTCCGTAAGTCCTGTATTTTGATTGCGGTTGGATGAATTTATTTTTTCATTGATGATAATGGCTTAGTGTTTTGAATATCGAGAAGACCTCTTTCAATTTAAAAAGCATTAATATGAAGAAAATTGAAAAAAGAATTTCTCCATAAGAAATTTACTTATCTTCTTTCATTGGTTATGAAATCTATAAAACAGTCACATTCGTACATCTTTATGATAAATCGGTAACTTATTGAAAATATCTTTTTTTTTCTTTACCTTTATGATTATATAAAAATATTCATGTCATTACAGGCTTGTTAGAAACTAGTGTTATTTGTTATTTAGATTCTTACTTTAATCAGCAATGTATCTCCTTTGCATAATTAAATTTTAAATCAATTTCGCTTATCACAATTTCAGGAAGAAGGGTGAAACATTGAAATTAATATACTGGGGCAATTTCTTAAATTGAAAAATTATTCCAAGTTTGTCTTCCACAAATATTAAGAGTTTTCAATATCCCATTATTACAAAATTAGATACGGTATCCAAGTGGTTACGGCATATTTCATTTGAGACAATGTATACCAGTCCCCGAATCCAGTTAAAGCTTCATGTAAGAGGTATTAGATTTGATTTATTAACATCACACTATAAGCAACACGAGGGCCATTGGTGAGAGACCTTGTAATTTTGAGCCTCGGTCAAATGATGAGAAAGACATCTGTAAGAGAGATGATGCAAGGTTTCGGGGCTCTAAGTGATCGCGTAGAAAGGTTTGAAAGTTCAGGAGGAGCCCAAAGCATTATTTTTGTCATTTGACAGTGTTTTATAATTTCCAGTTCGTTGGCCTTAGCCCTTCTGTCTTTTCTTGTTAAGACGTTAATGAATAATTAATCAATTATTCCTCGGATAAGAGCTATACTGCAAAAAATGACCGTATTGCAGTTTTTGCATTCTACCAAAGACTTACATTTTAAGGAGCCACACCTTTATCATAGATACTAGAAATGGAGATTAATTTCAATTAATGACCATTTTTCGATAATGTGGGAGAAGTGCTTAAATTGAAATATCTTAAACGATCTTTTTGTACTGTAACTTTATACTTTTCCGCCGAGTTATTCTAGGAGATCTTTCAAGCAATCATTCTTACAAATATGTTTTCAAAGTAGGAAAACTGAACTTCATAGAAAACTTTGTCATGTCAGAATAATCAATCTAAAATACACAAAAAGAATTATATTTTTCATGAAATCAAATTTTCAAATAAAACTATTTACATATACCATAAAGCCCCATTATTCCTTCCTTATAATAACTAAGAGGCTTTCACTTGTTAAAGGTAACTTGGAAGATTAATCAAATCCCTAGTTTGCTAACCACAGTCAAATAAGCCTTTTAACCACAGTCAGACGAGGCGGTCAACAACTAAGCTGACACACCAAATCTACGCTAAGCCAACTTGTGCACTAAATCGGGGATAGAATTGATGTAAGTAAATGGGGTCCTTAGTGGAATGAAGAATAGAACACATGACTTGATTGGAACACCGATAGCTAAAAAATAAAACTCGTCAGCATCACCTTGGGCTACAAAGACCACATATACATTCCTCGGATTCCTCTGAATTATAAGAAGAAAATAATTTTATTTTCAGAATTATGAATTTTAAAACGGTTTTTCACAGTTTTATGTTTAGTATCTTCGTAAAAACTATACTGTCGCTCGATGATGCAGCACGGATATGGTCCTAAATATGCAGGATCAAAAAACGCTTACTGCGCAATGAATTTCTAGATAAGGGAATTGCTTACAATTTTTTCTTGGAAGGATGATAGAGTAATAGTTATGGAGTTGAACTTGAAGCTCCATAATTAACGTATTCTTATTTTTAAGAAAAATAAAATTTAAATGTGAATTCGTTGTCGGATCTAGATGGTATGCTCGATGAACAACAAACTGAACACTTAGCACAAGGGTATTAAGCCTACCCGATGGTCGCGGAGAGTGCAAACAAGAAGTCGTTACTATCTTGAAAATGGGAAATGACCTTCCTCCATCTCAATATGAGCAATTCCGAACGATTGCAGTGGTGAGACAAAGTAATAGTAAGATGTTTGTTCTGATTGGACGAGCGGTTTATGTGTTAGGATAATGTATAATTACGCAAAATATGTGTTTCTACAGTTTATGCAGATTTCTCCTCAGAAATTAATAACCTTTTTAGCTCAATTTACTTGAAAATAACTAGCGAAATTAAAAACCTTGAACTTCAATTTATTTTCATATATTTTTAATCAAATACTTTGTTTTTATTACTGTCCATATGAATATTAATTGTAACAAAGGAAACTGGCGTGTACTTTTATTTCTCTTAGCCTTTTTGTAATGAAAGCGAATATAATTATTAAATTTTTTTCTATCTTTCTCTTCGGCACAATTATAGTCGGTTTTTTGGTATACTACCAGAAAACCTTTATGCAACTGTATAATCTAATTTTAACTAAAAAATCCACAAATTTAACAATTTTTTACTTTATATTTATGATTTAATTCAGTAAACTCTCTTTGATCTCTCACCTTGGAGATGATGTGGTACTTAGCCAGGATTGAACATCTTGACGGGTGCTGTATTTTATAGGAGAAGCGAAACAATATATATTCATAAAGATATTACTTTAGCTTCTGGAGTAATCTAGATCTAATTTTTATTTTTAATATTATCACACTGATTATTCATTTAATAGAATACAGGACTATAATACATATTAAAATAACTTGCATTTAAAAGTGTTGAGATAAACATTATAATCTTTAGCACACTAATCCAGTTGGTCAAAACAGAGAAGTCTAATTTTCTGTGCAACAAAAATTATTAGAAAAAATAATATATAGATTGCATTATTGGCAGCTTAGAAAATTTCAAATACGATTAAATCCTCAGTAAATATTATTCATATAACTTTTTAAATGTTTTCTCATTAAACGTAGGTGCGTTTAAACATTTTTCAAACTCTCTTTTCTTTGTTGCTTATAAAGGAAATAATCGTAAATTATATATATAAAAAATGAACGCTTCAATTAATTTTAAGTGTGTGTTTTCTCTTTTGTGAGTTTTTATGAATCCCCTATGAGTAAGAATAAGTAAACATCATTCTTTTATTTCACCTTTCCTCTATAAGACTAATTCGATGATTAATAAAAATTAATAAAGCAGCAAAAAGTACAAAAATCGCTAGGTTTCTATACTTTTAATAGGGTGGTAGATCTACGAAAAGTAAAATAAAATCCCGTGTTTCTAATCAATTGCAGTAGGCCTACTTTAAACTGGCATTCGATGGTTCCGCACATTCTATAATCCGAACCCGAACGAACTTTTTGCTTTTGGAAATTTTCGTGAAGATTCGGGCGATACTTGAACGTTACAGCCAAGTCGCGACACAGACTACTCACGTTTCCATCCAGTATATGTCGAAACTGTCGTACGAGGTTTCTTGTGAACTACAGTAAAATTAATTGGAAGAGTGAAAAGATGGAGGATGATCACTCCTCCCCCTCATACTCTCTATTACTAACACCACGACCTCAAATAAATATTTTGAGAAAAATTAATTTCTTATTCCGATTCGGGTGCCAAAACCTAAGAAATATAATCAAAACATTTATACAAATCAAGTTGTCTTCACCTAATTATTTTTTCCTTTCGTTTTTTTATTTGTTAAAAATTTATGAGGCGGAAATATGCCTGAAACTCAATACCGTACATCGTTTTACGGTATTTGGACTGATGGCCAACAGAGACTAAACGTATGACTCTGAGAAACTTAATTTTGCATTCTACGTCTTTCTCTCAATGAAATAATTTATCGTATTATACTTCTAAGACCTATACAACATTCAACGAAAGCAATCTATAAGAATATTTTTCTTTCCCTTGCATATTTTATAGTGTAATGGGGAATAGAACCAGGACTTGAGCAAATTCACTGGTTGGAGAAGACGGAGTTTTGAAAAACTATTATTTTTATGTGTTTTTATTTCTAAACAAGCTATATTTTTTTTAATAAAATTATTCCTGAACACTTTTTATTCCCTTAAGTAATTTTATTTAATTGCAATACACGTGTAATATTGTTCCTTTGATGAAAATTATACTGTATTGTATTAATCAAAATTTCAAAAAATAAACAACACCTTAGTATTAGAACTACACCACACTAAAGTTGTTATAAGCTAACAACTTTTATTCTGTATCTAAATTACTCAGGAAGCTTAAAAAATTGCCATTTTGGCGAAACCTTACAGTTTTTAAGCTTTTAAGTCGAGAGTTCGAACCTTGAACATTAACAAAGACCCATTGTGTAGCCGGAGCTGACGTACATTAAATCTGTCCTCCGTTTGGGGTAGTGTGGAAGCTTAGGCAGATAAGTATCGTCTCGTGTGTCGTCCTCATTAATTGACTGAGGTTCAAAATTATGCGGTCCTAAATAATAATAAAATGAATATTTATTTTAGCACTCCTATATATAAGACGAATCGTACAAGACAAAAATAAACTTGACTTTGAAATAATTAAAAATTTTAGATTCATGTGAAAGCTCATCAAAGAATAAAATAAACAATATGAACGCTGCATCACTCTTATAAATAACAAAATAGTTGAAGAAATAGGATTTCGTCTCCTCTCCGTCAGGGCTATGAGTTGTTCAAGAATAATAATTCAAATACCAAATGGACACACTAATTGCATTTGTTGTGTGGCAACAACAAATAACATTCTGTCGTGTTCGCTTCGACAGATCAAAAAGTAAAATTAATTTTCTTATTTTGAATGAAATGTTTGGCGAACTTTTATTTCACTTCACAGAAATGTAAATATATATGTTTACGTCAAATCTTCCAACTCTATTTAGAACCTGTTCCACTTGTTCGATTGCAATAAAATTTTACAAAAGGACCTATATGATCCCGATGATAATACATATCATGATCCAATGACCATGGCCTGATGCTACAGACAGGATTTGATAGGTCGGTCACTCCCTGAGAGGTCGGATTAAAAATTACAATAAAAACACTTTTTGCGTATGAACACTTGAAATATTTAAGAATAATTGAGTGTATAGCATTATCAATCAATCCTAAATGAATTATTGTGTTTACTCGCAATTTCTTTTCCCTCAAAATTTATCATTGTCACCGTTATAAGCATACTGACGAAGATTATTTTCTTTTTTTAACCATCTATGTAGAGTAGACTCAGATATAGATCTGCCAATTTCTACTTTTGTTGCCTTTTTTTTTAAATTTATTCGATAACACTGAGTTTTTATTCAATCGTATAATTCCTTTGCTTACTTTCGCAGTCTTCCAATATTTTTTTAATATTTACGGAAATCATTCATACGAGAAAAACATTTTTAACTCTTAATATTTGAACAATATAAAAGATTTGAATGAACAGCTAATTTCACTGGATCTTGAAAATAATCACTTATAATAGAAAAATAATCCAAGCATTTCGTTTTCCGAGTAACGTTTATTTGAATACGCGTGATAGAAAGGATTTAATGCCAGATCTTAACTAGAAGTCGTGAAGTCACTAGAAAAAAAGATCAATCTGATTTTCATATAAATGAAAAAAAAAAAGGATTTTGCGCAACAATATCTAGGAACAATATCAAACGTTACTGCTTATCGAAGGAACCGTTGTCAAAACGTGGGTAAAGTAGAATTGCTTACTGCAAATCTGCGTGTTAATGAGTTGCGATTGTACACCTTGGGGTAATAAAATTGTCTATACAGGTTCTGGATGTGTGCAAACATTTTAAAATCATGTTTTTATCTATTAATATTTTACGCAGAGAGTTTTACATTTGATATCATAGAGGAAAGAATAAATGCCCTCTAAAACCCTAACGGTGTAATCCAGAACGTGCCGGTTTTTAAAGACACACACGGTATTTAATTTACTTGTCTTATTGGATAAAAAAAATAACTTAATTTTCTTAAACAATCGCTTTCAGGAAGTTTGTGCTCAACATTTTGGGAATTGTGGATCACGTAGAACAAAAAATATGTATTTTAAATATGCTGTTTCGTGTTTTTTTTAAAGAAATAAATATGTGTTGTTAACCTTATTATTACTTCAAATATAGGCAAAAGATATTTATATGTACATTTTATTTAACAAAAGTTCGTATATGCATTATTTAATTTTTCTTAAATAATTTTGTTAAAATATATTGAAGAAAAATTAAATACGTTATTGAATTACTAATTTTTACAGAATCCTATATATTTACATTTGGTTTCCTAGAAATGTATTACATACAATATTTCAGATATATATAATGGAGCTATTTTTAATAAGTAATATGAAATTTTATGAATGAAGTGCTTCAAGATAAAAATGTAGAAAAAAGAATGTTTTGTGAATCAAATTCATCTCACGGAAATCGCTACAGGTACTTACAAAAAGAATGTTTCTGAACGTACATTGAAAAAGATAAATTTTTTCAAAAAACAATGTCGTCCTAGAAAAGGCGCTATTTTTCAGCGACCATGAGATATTTCTTTGGCGCTTATGGTACTATTTTTCAATACGACTGTACCTTTTCCAAAGCTCAGTTCAAAACAATTTTCCATTCACGTTTCCTTTTTCCGAAATCAATATTAGGAGCATTTTTCTCCTCCAAACAGATCATTTCTTATTTTTTAAAAAAGACTATGCTGAGATTAGAATTGAAAATTTTTTGTCTTATAAACGCATTATTTTTAAGCAATGTCCTGTCTTTACTGTTATAAGATTTCCCTTACTTTTATTATTCTTGTCTTTACTATTATTCGACACATGATTTGTTAATTTGTACTTCACAATCAAATTTAAGAAAATAAAAAAGGTATAAAAATATTTTTCATGTAAAACAATACATAATATATAAAAGCTGAGACGCCAATCTTTGATATCCTAGGTCAGGAATGGCGAACCAATGGCACGCGTGCCACTGATGACACGCGACACAATGTTTTGGGCACGCCACCGATCACAAAGTTTACTATGAAGCATATTACGGAAGAAATAGAGTGATCCTACGCTACGGAGTATTTCACTGTTTCAATCCTATGGACGATACAAATCCAAAACTTCGAAATGACGAGATGAAATTCTTTCACATTTTAATAAATCATACACACGCATAATACTTATCAGAATTTACATCTCTAACAAAACTTTCGTTATAATCGTTATTCTATTACAAAAACTTTCGACTGCACTCCCAACAGAAACAAAATAAAAAATGTTTTTTTTTTCCTCTCCGTCTGGCGCCGAAACCCTGGCACCCTCACACATGAAGTTTCATAACACGGAGTGTTCGAGCACAGGTCGGCGGGCAGGAAGCGCACTCGTTTGTTTTTGTAGTTACATCGTGGATTATAATGGATAATGACGCATAGTTTATTTAAGCATAGCATAATAGTCAATTTCGTTGACACAACTGTATCTTAAGATTTATTCGTATTTTATTTACGATTTTTAACTTTTATTTAGTATGACTAGTTCAGCAAAAAGTGCAAGATATTAAGTGTATCAGAGAATTTCAAACTTGGTTGACTGAGAAATATGGCATGATTAGGAAAGGCGAAAAAGCGGTGTGTGCTTTATGTTCTGGAAGAGTGGTAAGTAGAACATCGTCTGTAAAAAGGCATTTTGAAACAAATCACAAATTCGTTAGTCAAAAAAGCGAAGCAGAGCAAAAGGAATTAATTGCAAGGGCTATGAAAGACAGAAATAAACAGTCGACGTCTATGACAAAATATGTTGGCAAAAATTATCATACGAACGCGGCAAGTTACTCGGCTGCGAATGTCATTGCTCGGCATAGTAAACCTTTTCAAGAAGGAGAGTTTTTGAAGGAAGCCTGGTTAGCATGCGCACCCTCACTTTTTGATGATTTCAATAATAAAGATAAGATAATTCAGCGCATCAAAGATACTCCTCTATCTAGAAACACAATTAAAGAGAGAATCATAAAACTGGCCGGAAATGTAGAAGATCAACAAATAATTGACATTAACTCCACTCCTTTTATATCGCTATGTCTTGATGAAAGCACTGACGTCACTAAATCTGCACGTTTAGCTGTTTTTGCTCGATATTCCGTGGGAAACGTTATTAAGGAAGAATTAATTGCAATAACATCGTTGCTAACAACTGCAAAGGGTACAGATATTTGCACAGCTGTTACAAATTCGCTTTCTGAGAAAGAAATTGGTTTGAAAAAAATTGTTTAAGTGACAACTGATGAAGCTCAAAGTATGGTGGGAAAAAAAATTGTTTCATAAGTTTATTTCAAACAGACATAGGACATTCGATTCTTGAATTCCCCTGCATCATTCACCAACAAGCCTTGTGCGCTAAGAGTGGATTAACATCTCTTGATAATGTAATGACAGTAGTCACAAAAATAGTCAATCTCATTTCGTCGCAGGCTTTAAATAAGCGAAAGTTTGATGCTTTGTTAAATGAAGTCACCTCGGTGTATAATGGCTTACGGATGTATAATAATGTTCGCTGGTTGAGCCGCGGAAACGTACTTCAAAGATTTGTTGATTGCTTGGAAGAAATCAGACTGTTTCTGCAAAATGAGGGAAAAATTGAACAATACCCCCAGTTGTTGGATATTGTGTGGCTTTCAAAATTGAAGTTTTTTACAGACATATGCCAACATTTCAATGAATTGAACGTGAAGCTTCAAGGCACAAATAAAACAATTACTTTCATGATAGATCTCAATCACGCTTTTGACGCTAAACTGCATGTTTTCAGGACCGATATTATTACAAGAAACTACAAGTATTTTCCAAACTTGAAAAAAAATATCAAAGATTTAGATATACATGTGGAACCAGACAAAGAAACAGTCACTGAAAAATTTATTTCTGTAATTGATTCTTCAATCAATGAATTTTCAGCGAGATTTTCTCAATTAAAAGAATTATTGGAAACACTCAAGTTTATATTATGTACCCTAATTCGACTTCATTTGATAAACTAAACTTGTCCCAACTTGCACATCGATTAGTTGGAAATTGAAGAATTTGAAATGCAGCTGATTGATTTCCAGTCTAGTTCAATATGGGTTCAAAAATTTATTGAAACAAGGAAAGAATTAGAATTATTTGAAACAGAAAGATTTCAAACAATATAAGTAAAAATACCAATAACAAAATTTTGGAAACTTGGAATTCGTTACCAGACTCATTTAACTGTTTGAAGAAGCTGACTCGGGCTATTTTAACCATATTTTCATCTACCTATGGCTGTGAGTCATTATTTTCAGAGATGAATAACATCAAAGACTCGCTTAGAAACCATTTTACAGATGAGTCCAGATCAGCATGCGTTCTGCTAAAAGTAACATCTTACAACCCTAATATAAGTTATTTGTCATCTAATCTGCAACAACAGAAGTCACACTAATGTTATCGTAATTTGAATTACGCGTATAACTGAGACATTGCAAAATGTATTTTTTTTTGTAGTAAATAAAGAGTTTTGAGTTGATAATATTTAGTATTATTATTTTCCCAATAATCATGAAGCCAAAATTATTTGACGGTACGTCTATGACCTCATTAAACATTTTTTAAGAAAAAATGGCACGTTAATACATAAAGGTTCCCTGTCCTAGGTCATTATGAGAACATTAAGTACTAGAGGAGGCTACTTAATTATATATGAAATCAAAAGAGAAGTATGAACTTCTTAAGCTTTTATAAATTGTATGTTAGTTCACATTCAAAAAAAAATTTATACCTTTAAGCCCATTTAGAAAAAACATAATTTGTATGTTTCTTTCATTTATATTAATTCAATACCCTTCAGTCTTGAAATTTAAGACGGAAAAAAGCAACCAGTTAAATAATACGTGTGCGAAAAAATCCTACTCTATTTGGGTTTTTGAGTGCACTATTCGGGGCTCCAGGTCCCCTTAAGCCCGTCAATGCTTCAGCATTCCATTATCGTTGGGAGACATTCATAATCTAGACGTCATGGTCTCGAACTCGAGGCTGGCATTGTTTCTGTTGAGTCGAGTAATATGTTTCACTACCTATCTCTTGCATATTGACACAAAGTTCGACTTTATTCTTCTAGTTAAAAAGAAATATGCTAATTTAATGAATATCTCTTTTACAGATACAGAATCATAAATAGATGTGTTTGGTATAACCATTAAAATATATTGTTATGCAGTAGAACTAATTTCACCCAGCAGGAAAGGTCCACGCAATGAATCAGCAGGTTGTTTGAGAGTAAGTATAAATTTTTATACTGTAACACTCTTTAGCGTATGGAGAAAACTTCCATTTAACGGAAAACAATTCTTTACAGAAACTTATAAATCCACAATAGCACAATTTCACTGTTTACGAAATCGAATGTGTCACTTCAAAGTTTGCTCGTATATCGTTAAGAACATACATTCTACATCAGTAACTGATGTGCAGAATGGCTCGCATATATACACACTCAAAATATATTCTACAATCTAACTGATTTATCTAGACTTTAATGGTTTCGTTGCCAATTTAGAAGATTTAGTGACATTTGTCAACTAAGTTTGTCACAGAAGTCAACATCTAATGATGCAGTTTTTGCGGTGTTCTCTTCACTAATCACGAGGACTTTGGGTAACTTGAATTGCATACAATTACCACTCCTTGCCAAACAATCGATACGTTCCTGGGAAATTTAAACGAAGATACGAAGTGTAGTGAATTGAATTAGATACAGTGACATTTAAGTGAAATGAAATAGAAAGGAAAAGGAAATGTGATAGAGGATAACGACAAGTTTAAAGATATACCAAAATTGGATTGAAGCTAGAAGCGACTCCTAGTTAGAGTAATAAGAGTTGAATTTCTAATAAGAAAGAAAATTGTGAATCGGAACTAATGATTAGGTAAGCTAAGATTTTGTTATAGAATATAAATAAGAATTATCTTAGTTGATAGAGTTTCGAGAGACAGACAGAAGTTTGGAGAGAGAGAGAAAGAGAGGTCTTGCTAACATTTATTAACTAAGTTAACATTTATTAAATTGTATCATCTTTCTCTTACGTTCCTTTAATTGGAGTCTTGAACTTCTGGGTATTTAATTAGACTTTAAAATGCCTCCATAGGTGAATAAGGAAGGAAATACATCCCAAACCCTTATTTATTGGCATTATTGACTGGCATATTCTTCCCTTGAGTGTAAAACCATCTCTCCGGTCCCAACAACCATTCTAAAGAAAGAGAACTAAAATTTTCTAAATAAATATATCTTTCTGAGAAAAATATATTTATTTAGAAAATACTTTTCCACCACAAAAAAAAGTCTCCCAATGATCAAATTAATCATTTTTTTTTAACATTAAAATTAAATACACTCATAAAGACATAGTGTATTAATCACAAGAATTAACGTTACATAACATTACATTTAGGAAACTTTAAAATTTTACATAAAAAGCACAAATTGATATTTTTTCGAATTCTTTTTGTAAGCCATTAAGATAGACTCAAATTTTTTCTGTGGAAGAGAAGGAGGAGTGATAAAGAATGAGCATTTGTATATAAAAAAAAAGAACAAAACCAATGAAATATTCAGTTTTATGTTAGATAAGGTAGGAATGAAGTGGGCGCGGTAGGCTGATGTTCAAATTTGCGAACTCGCAGTTCGCTTTTTTTATCCAGTCAAGTTTCTTTGAGACATTTTTCAAAAAGCTCTTTCTACAGTGAATGGTGGTGGAGGTTGATGGAAGAAGAGCCGCATAAAGCTATTCTGTGTCAAACAAGGGGAAACAGTGAAGTAGGTCTATGAAAAGTGGCAAAAAGTAAACCTGATTGACGAGGAGAAGGGTAAGCTTGTCCCAGCAAATAAAAGAAATTCAAATTTATTTTTGGTGCTTTATATTTCGTCCTATTTGTTCTTTTTTCACCATTTATCCGTTCTTTCTAGAAAATAGTGACAATGACGCTTGAACGATAATGACGGAAAGACAAATGCGACTATTCTGTATTTGTGTTCTGGACGTTAGAAGCGAAGAAAAAGTAAAAATTATTTGACAAAAAAGAGGGTCTATAATAGAGTTGGTTTGCTCGGTCTAACCCACGTTCAACACAGGCAGCAAACAGCATGAGATAGAAAAATATAACTAGGGAGACTCAGGATCTCGATACCTTCACTTACCTAAAGAAAATAAGCCCCTGAGCACGTTTTGCAGAAAATATTATAAAAAATATAAATATTTGGCATAATTTATGAGTTCCTATAACTTTCTGTAACACGAGTTTATTTCAAACTATATAAGGTTATGTTATTAAATATAGAATGTTCTAAATATGGAAATTTCTTTCATTAGATACTCTCATATTCGTATGAAGAGTTTTTCGAATACATATTAATGAACAGGTGTGTTATATGCTTAAAGGTAACAATTTCGAGGAGTTTTTGACGTTGAATGTTACGATTTTTGTTCTTTTATTTTGGCATGTAGCATATTTTTACTAATAGAGTTATATATATATATATATATATATATATATATATATATACTCTATAAAAAACGAAACACCAAGAAAGATTGCCCGATTGTAATGAAATGTCACATGTAAAGTAATTTAGACTGAATATGCAAATGATTAAAGTATTGTGTCCATTGAATGTACAGTGAGAGCTACAGCGCATCAGAATTGCACACTCAGCAGGTGTATATACGAAGCGATTCTCTATCTGATGGTGAAATTTTCTTTTACATTGCGATTTAGGATACCTTTCCAGGACTAAAAACTGCTTCCGCTCAGGATTCGTGCTCATTACGAGCAACTGTGAAAGTTTGAAAGGATTCGTATCATTGGATTGAAAGAGGTAAGTTGGACAAATTGGAGAATTGCTCATTATACGGGTCAAAAAGATACGACGATTAGAAGATGATGGCAAGAATGGGTGAACCATGGCACATTTCAACGTCATGATGGTAGCAGTCTACCTAGGGCCACAGCAGATCGGGAAAACAGAGTGATTGTCAGATCAGCTGTCACAGCGCCTGATTCATCGATAACGACCATGAGACATGCGACCTGCACACTAGTGTCCACCATGACCATTCACAGACGGCTGGTAGAGCGAAATCTACGCTCGTAACTCTCGTTACTCCACCTGCCACTCACGCCTGCACACTGTCGAGCCAGATTACAGTGGTGCTTGGCTCGATCAGGTTGGAATGATGTTAACTGAGGACATGTAGTGTTCAGCGACGAATCCCGCTTCCAAATGTGTCCTGACATTCCTCAAAGACTTGTATAAAGACGCCCAGGGCATTCTACTTTCGATTCTACTTAACTACATGCCGATTCTACTTTCAATATTGCAATACAGGCCCTAAACTAGGAGTTATGATCTGGGATGTCATTTCCCTTGATAGCCCGATCTCTTTGGTCGTCATTAGAGGCGAATTTATAGCACAGCGGTAATATTCTGAGACCTGTTTTATTACCTTTCCTTTCTCAGTACCCTGGCCTTATTTTTCATTAAAATAATGACTCGTTTGCCTGTATAAAATCACCAGATAACTGGTAGGATTGGAAAAATGAAGAGGCAGACTATAGAGAGAGCAATGTTTTCTCAAATACACATATAAATACCAGAGCATACGATTTTAACAGACCATTTTTATCTCCCGAACAATATTTATGAAGTTGGAATAGAGTTAGAAAGAGAATGAGATGGATTAGAGCCATTTCTTATGGCATCATTGTTAATACAGAATTTTGCAGATCATTCACATCCAGTTGCAGGTCTGACGGAGTATCCTTAATTGTAAAAGCAAATGAATTATAAATAAATATCGAAATCTTAAGCATTTTAATGAAGCTCCAAAAGACGCCATTATAATTAATATTGTAGAGATTGTTTCATGCTAAAAAGTATTAACTGGTGTACAGTAATTTACTGACTTCTGGTACTGATCATAGATATGCATTGTATTGTAAATCAATGGTGGTAGTCACATGTTGGCGAAATTTGGTATCTGTACTAATAAAATCCCTAACGAAACATAAACCTTATAAAGAAAGGAATAAAACTCATGCCTAGTAAATTCGTGTAGCCGCGGTAGCCAAGTAATATGAATTGCAAACTCCGTGAATTCTACTTTTACAGTTCTAAATCGTTACGTTTTTTAAGCGTTTCTTAAGCTCGAAAGCGTGGTGGATTTTTTACGAGTTTTTTTTTCTTCTTTTTTCTCTTAGAAAGGGGTTGTCATCGTTCTATCAGAAACTCTAACAATAAAACACAATCTGTTCTGTAGACGTGTTCCCCATGATATAACTAATAACCTGTCATGTAGTGGGCTGGTAAACGCGAAATCTGTGAAGGCTGGAGATCCTCCCATTTGTGACATAGGGAAGTTTGAAAAGGGATATGCAACGGGGATGTCGTCTTTATTTCTTCCCCAAGGTTCACAATTATGAGGTACGTCACCAACAGTCCTCATGTTGCTTCTTCTTACAACGCTAATAAGCTATCAAATCAATGTCCCAAATATACATTTATCTCTTCCTGTTGGTTTTTTATCTCTTCATGAACACTTCGTGATTGGTTTCTTCCCCCATTTTTAAATAGACTCCTGTCCTAAATTTCTTATATGATAGGGAGATCTAAAATTTCTATAATTTTTTTTCCATAATGTATTTTAAAAACATAGAAAAATAACTGTTAATGTTAGTAGTTGATTCATACCTCTTATTAAAAATACCACATACAAAATGTTATATAGTAGGGATCGATATAGCGTGTGTCTCTCGCAGGCGGTGGTGCGACTCGATTGCAAATAAAATATGTGCATGGAATAATGTAAATGACAACTAATCAGTGTCTATAAGTGAAATTTATTAAATTTGAACTGAATAACATTCAAAAATAATTATTTTCTTTCGTTTCTTGTAAGAAACTTAATTTAATAGAATTCAAAAACTTAAAAATACAATGTACTTCTTATATCAAACAATAGTGTTAAGAAAATCTTGAAGGGTTAGGATTTTTTGCGAATGCTTTATGAGTGTTGTACATCTTAGCAGTTAGTTACCAAAGCTTTGGTTGATGACTTCTTTGGGCAGTTTACCGTGCGCAATTAAATTGCAGATGTGTTAAAACAGACCAAAGTTTGTTTTTAATCTGGATTTTAGCTAAGAAACAAAAAACAGTCTTGGAGAATTTTGCAGAGAGAAACTAAAGGCGTCTCCTGTAATTTATTTTTATTGGCTCCTCACAATTTGTATCCGTTATCTAGTAATTGAATAAGCTCTATTAGGATAAAAGTTAAAGAAATGGTGCCATTTCTAAGGGAAGGAAGGGATAATGAAAATCACATTGCATGCTCTAGA
The DNA here is from genome assembly GCA_019974015.1 of Nephila pilipes. Classification (NCBI taxonomy): domain Eukaryota; kingdom Metazoa; phylum Arthropoda; class Arachnida; order Araneae; family Nephilidae; genus Nephila; species Nephila pilipes. The sequence goes on along the minus strand of BMAW01006973.1, from coordinate 3,858 downwards.
GTTAAGTTTACTATGGTCTTTTCAACGGCGATAATCACGTGATGGAAAAATATCTGGCGGAAACATTTTAATAATTGTATCATTAAGGATGAAATGAAGTGTATTCTCCGAAAACTCTACTAATTGCCTCTTGCAAAAATGAATAAACAATTCTTTAAGGTTTCTTTTAAGAAATGCGGCTTCCATAAATCGTGTTGTTAGCCATCTTTGTAATATAAAATCAGGCGTTTGGTCTACTTTAAGGCAAAAGAAAAAATATTAATGTGTTGATTTCAGTGTGCATTATTGGAAAAATGCTGCACATTTTTTCAACAATTTTGGTTTAGCAAAATTGATGAATAGAATTTAGCTCAAGCAGTCTAAAAAGAATGTAAAATTCAATGATACTTTCACCGGATCATTTACAAAATTAAAATTTTGTTTCAAGTTACAAAGCATAGTAGAACGGGATAATGCAACTCTGTGGGTATCATCTCAACACCATCATAGGATAACGGAGACTTCTTTTCAAAACATGACGAAAAACTAAAGATTTTGAAACGCGATATTCACTCTTACAATTAAGTGTTGCAAAAACTTATCGGGTACAAAAACCAAATTAATGACAAAAATAAGAAAAATCATCATTAATCTTTTGAATGAAATTATAGAAAGGCTTCTAATCTATTTAAAACAATAAAGTTAAATAGTACTTTCTACCTAAAAACACGACGAAATAAACTAAGCAAAACATGAAATACAACGGAGACAGGGAAGAATCAGTGCATTTATTCACACCCAAACCGATGCCAAACTTAGCAACCACATTCCACAGCAGGAAATCGCAAATTAGACTAAAGTTGTTTTAATTATATCCGTTAGAGTTATACCTCTATATAAAGTGAAAATGAAGGAATATATTTAATCAAATGGTGTCTGATTATTTATATCCATTCTCATTCGGATCTGTTAAAAGATTAAAATGAATGAATATATATATATATATTCGCTTTGCAGGCGCTTATGGTTTAGTGTGAACCAGTGAAATATGCATATCAATGCTTTTATCAAGGATTTCTTTCTACTTGACGATGAATCATACTTGTATTAGATATCTGAAATCGTACGTTTTCATAAGTACAAGATTGATATGAGAAGAGTGAATTGTAATCTATGATAAGAATCCGCCGTTTCCGTTGAAGAAGTCACCGGAATTAGAAGAAATTGAGTTAAGAAGGATCATTTCCTTATTGAATGAAATAATGGTTCGGCGTATTATCATATATTAAGAAGTATGCATTGGAGTATATATATATATATCAAAAAACAATTATCTATTCACCTGTGGGAATAGGGAAGAAAATCTAAAAAGAAAGTTTTCGGAAAACATCCGTAATCGAAAATTAAACGAGAAAAATGACCATTTAGATCCATATGAGCAGCGAATTTAATTTAATATTAAACAGAAAAACTGAAAAATGAGTGTTTCGATACAAAAAAAAAAAAAGGTTTCTGTTGCATTTACAATTTACGAACACGTTCAACAACATTTTTATAATAAAAAATTATAATATTTAAATTTAAAAATCATAACACAGATGTTTTAAAAAAAAACAAATTTTGCATATTTTAATACATATCTGGTATATGTACGTCTTTTAAGGGTTCTCAGAGGTTTTAGATTTATTTCGACTGCTGAAATTGGACACAATTAGTGACCAGAGTAATACAATTAATTAATTAATTACTCATGCTTTATAAAAAAATAAATTTTCAAAAATATATAAAATAATTTAAATACATTCTTAATTAATTATATTATTGTATAATTATTTTTATAAGCCTATTAATATAATAAAATTTCTATCAGGAAATTTGAGTAGGTCTCAGTGCTCGCAAAATATTTTGTGCACAAACTGTTCTAATGACATGCAATAAGTTTATTTATAAAATCAAATATACATTCTTTAATGTGCCCCTATTACAAATGAAAGTGTTTCAAACATATTTTTTAAAAAAATAAAATATTTCAAATTTTAAGAATTTCAAGAATATTAAATAGTTTCTTATTTTTTTAAAGTAATAAATACATGTAATGATTTAAAAATATTGAAAAAAATGAAATATTTTTTACTTTTAAGATAATAAATGCATGTAATGTTTTAACTTCAATATTTAATAATTTTTTTGATGACTAATTTTAATATCGTAATTTTTCCCATTCTCTTACTTAAACATTAAGTGTTCATTCTTATTTCCTGATATCAAACATTTTTAACTTTAATTTGTGCAATCACGCGCACTTAAAATCTGTAATGTCAGTTTTTTCCACATTTTCAGACCTGTAGGGTTAATCCCTTCTAGACTGTCTGTGGCTAAAATCCATGAGAATCCCTTCACTTAGACCACTTGAACTAAAGGAAAAATCTCTTGCATATAATGAAGCGCATGGAAAACCCCTCTCTTTTCACTTCGGTTGTGCAGACAGACACTGTACTGTGGAATCATTTAAAAATAATTGTAATATCTGCTCTTTTCTGCGTCCTCGAATCGTCGGAGCAGTATCCGCAGCTGTAAGGCTATGATCTCTCTCTCTTTCTCTCAACGTTAATGGAATAAAAAAAACCAGCATTTAAACTTGAACTTCGCATCAATTTGTTTTATTTAATTCTAAATCATTATATATATATACAATCATGGACAAAAATATTAGCGCACCAAAAAATAATTGCGAGATCGTAACGAAACTTGGCATGAAGGTACATGTCGGGAAGGTACGCAAATGATTAGGAATGCAGCGTGATTCCGCTTTATGTTTAGCCGGTAGCGGGTGTTTAACGTCGTTCTCCATGAAGTATAAAACAGGTAACCAAAGCTTGTTTGAGTGTGCTGAAACGTTTACAAAGGAAGAACTGAGGTAGACATCCCATTATGCCGTTTTCTAAGACAATATGAGCAGCTGTCACAGTTTGAGAGGGGGAGAATCACCGGTATGTTGAAAGCTGGGTGGTCAGCTTGGCGAGTAGCTCGTCAATTAGGCCGCTCTGATTGTGTTATGAGGAGGTGTTGGGACCAGGGCATCCGAGAGATGTCAGTAAAACGAAGACCAGGCTCAGGACGTCCTCAACGGACCAATCGTCGAGAAGACCGCCACATCGTAAGAAATGCACGCGTACAGCCAACTGCTGCATCGTCCATTATCCACGCACAGTTAGCACCTTCTCTAGGGGCCCCTGTGTCTTCCCGAACCATACGAAGGCGCCTGGCTGAAGAACATTTGGGATCGTGGCGCCCATTACGTGTGCCACCTTTACACACCACCCATCGACGCCTCCGTTTGTACTGGTGCCGTGTACAAGGAAACTGGACTACAACGGAATGGAACCCGGTCGTCTTTAGAGACGAATCCAGATTCTATCTCAGCAGTGATGACAATCGTGTTCGTGTGTCGAGACCCCGTGGTGAACGCCTCAATCCTGCCTTTGCTTTAAAGCGACACGCCGCTCACACAGCTTGTGTGATGGTAGGGGTTGCCATTGCCTACAAAACACGGTCACCCCTAGTATTGATCCGTAGCGCAATGGCAGCCCAGCGGTATATCCATGACATCCTGCAACCACATGCTTTGCCACTCGTACAACGGCTCTCAGGAGCCATTTTTCAACAAGACAATGTTCTGTACGTACAAATTTTAAGTGTCTGAGTACTGTACTTTTTGAAATATCCAGTTCCCAAATGAAAAAGAAACTGAAACAGAGTAAAATGCATTCAAATTTAAACATTGAATTATAAAATTAAATTTTAAAACTTACTTAGTAAAATGCTACAGATTCATATAATTACCCTTCTCCTTATTCCGACAACTCTATTTTTTCATTT
>BMAW01006971.1:6044-29654 GCA_019974015.1 Nephila pilipes | reverse complement strand
AACTTGCCCCAAGCCGGGGATTTTAAAATCCACATAGCAAATCTAAAGGTCAAGGTAAAAAGAGCTCAAGTGTGAAAAAAGAGATTTTGATAAATAAAAATCTGACCAAGAAAAGGGAGAGATTAGAATTGGCATTTGCCAGTAAGGTGTTCGATATATATATCCCTCGCCCATCGAATATGTCCAAGCAGATGCACGTTTTACAAAGAAAAAAATTATGATACATATTTACTGTTTACATTTACTGATACATGTTTCACACGACTTTGTGCACAAATATTTTCTTTCGACACTTCAACCAAATCATATTATGCAAACTTTTGTTTGCATTTTGCGTACCGCATTTGACACACCTTTTCAAGAGTCTATAAGAAGCAAACCATTGGTTAATAGAAAAGATATATGGCAAAAAGCTTTCTCTTATTGATGTTCCCACATGCAATTTGCGGCAATCTGGTTTTTTCTCCTTTTGTTATTGCAGATTGATAAAGACACCAAAAATTAACACCTGTTGGGCACTTCCTCTCCAAGTTCACTGCTTGCTATGGAACAATGATGACATACTTTGTACATAACTTCAAAGTGAATGACATAGCCTGTAAGCATATTAGTGACACAATCATAAATCGACCTTCGATTCAAATAACTGAAATGCTTTGTTTTTTGAAGATGTTCTTAATGTTTATGAAATACAGTGCAAATTGAAGACAAGATGAATGAAAGTTACTCTAATCTGCTCATCAAAAATGAATAAAAATAATATTAATACTATGAAAAAAATCCAAAACAGATTAAGATTATATGAAAATCTAAACACACACATATAATTTAATTCAATCAATAAATCAGAAATGCCAATAATAAGGGAATAATCAAAGTACTTCACAAGTAATATAAATAATAATTTTCATTAATAAGAAATTTATACAGTGATGCTGATAATAAGACAATCTAAATTTTTCACAATTCAAGTATAAATTTAAAGCAAGGGGTGGATATATAATAAGGGGTGGATGTATAATAAAAATAACATTTTTTTTTAAATAAAAGTATAATTGATGGCTTTTAGTTTTGACTACCTCTTAACATAACTACAAAATTTGAGGTGAAGACATTATAGTTGAAATATGAGTAAAAATTTGAACTCTCAGAAAAAAAACCCATTAAGGCTATCTGGTTCCTTTGTTTTTGATCTTGTGGAGAGGATATGAATAACACATATTGCAAGATTAATTTTCCTTCATTCTAGGTTTGGCTATTAAATAACACAACCGATGCTGCTACCCAAGTATGCATGCACCAAAAGCCAGTGACCAACAACTGTTCAACAATAAGCCTTCTCTATCGATAATTTGGCCGAGAAGATGTTGAAGATGAATCACGCTCTTCCACATAAAAAACGATGACAGTATCGAAAAAATACGTAATCTAGAAATTCATAAAAATATAAGAACAAAAATTAAAACATCGTTATACTGAAAGATGATTAATCACTGTATAGGAAAATAGCATCCCAACTAATAAATATATTCAATGAAAAAGTTCATTGTATAACATTTCTCAATTGGCACCACTTTCCACGTTACCCAGGAGGTATGGTGCATGAACGCATTACCCCTTTTATCCAATTTGGAAAGGTGGGTTCCCCATGAGGTCTATTTCCTTATTTATAGAATACAATTACTACAACGCAATGCACAAGATTGCAGATAAACATAATGCAGACATGCATTAAAAAAAATCTCAACAGCTAGAAAATAGATTGATGAATCTCTCATCAGGTTAAAGAAATTCATTTAATGCCACACATTATCATCGGCAATTCACATTTGAAATGCAACGAAAGTGATCCATTTCTGAAACAATTGATAACTGTCAATGTAAAAAAGATAGTTTATAACGGTATTAATCGGAAAAGATCGTAGGCGAAGCAAGATGAACCAGCCCAGACAACACCAAAACAGATTATGTCATCAGTTTTATGGGATTATAAACAAATTCTGCACTTTGAAACTTTTAGCAAGAACCAAGTGCGAGAGAATGAATGAATTTAAAGTTTACTATCAAACTCGTAAAATGTCGGATCAAGCTTTTTTACCAAAAACAGACATGATCAAACACATCAAACATTCTCATGAAGGTATTGAAAGTCTGAGAAATATATGTATATATACTAAAAGCATGAAATAATTTCCTTACAAATTATGTAAAAAATAATTATTATATGTGAAATAGAACAAATGCAGTAATATCCCCACTCCCCCCCCCCCAAAAAAAAACGATGTTGATTAAATTAATTGTAACACAGAAACAATGCAAAAATATGAATTAATGAAAATAATACTTAGCTTTATAAAAACACAGGATGCAAAATATCCCCACCAGAAAAAATACCAGGCATCGCCAAGCCAGCTAAAATAGGATCCAACCAACATGGCATTTCAAAATGCAAGACTATACCAAGGACTGAATGGAATAATTTATGTATTAGTTTGCAACACAAACACGCAAGTTTACTCATGGATATGTATTAAAAAGTTATTTATAATGATAAACATTTATATCAAGTAAAAAAAAAAAAAGAGTATATGGAAAATGTAAAGGCAATAAATACAATAACTAACATAACATTAAACTAACCTTCAAATTAAGGGAGGGGTTAAAACTTATTAACCACATAAACCTTAACACAATTTAAAATATAAAATAATTTTTAAACAAATTAAGTTATAGTAACATTATATTTATTAAGTTAAAAATATATTTGATAAAAGTGAGAAAAAATATATTAACTTTCTGGAATATGGAAAAATATTTCAAATCACATAAATCTAAATAAAGCAGTTGCTTGTACAGAACAATATTTACTTCTTAAACATGATTTAATTTTCATATAAACTTAAATGGAAGGGAGGGGGGGAATGGATCATCATTATTGAAAAGTTAATCTTCAATGTTAAAGTACATTGCATAGTTAATAGTTAAAAAGGGTTCAAAGAAATAAAATTTATGTTGGCATCAAATAACAAGAATAGGCTAAACAAAGCAAATTAGGAAACCCATAAGAATTTCCATTTCTATGAAAGAAAAAAAAAAATTTCTTACAATAAAAGTGTATATAATGCATTCAAAAGTCATAGATGTGATAGCTGGTGGTTGCATAGCTGAAAGTTTTCTGTCTATTTCATTTTACTTGAGTTCTGAAAGAAATGTGAATTTGTTCGTGCATGGTGGTATGATCACAATGAACAACGATAAAAACACAAACACTCAATGAGAAATAATATTACAAAGTACAAGAATGCATCTGATGATGGAATTTTACTTACATCATATCAGGATTGGGTGCCATTTCAAATATTACAATATTTTGCCCACTTCATTGTGCTCGAGTTTTGAAAGAAACAAGAATTCCTAATGAGTGCATCTTTCTCATCACCCAGCGTAGCCATTTCCATTTCAACAATGTTTCGGAATATGGGCTGCGTACAGACTAATGTCTAAAAAAATTCCTCTAATCCCCACGATTTAAGTAGACTCGTCCAGTTTTCGGTCTCCCTTTCGGAATTTGGGCTGCGGACAGACGCTAGTACGGATGTCACTTAAGAATAAATTACATCTCCTACACGAATCAATTTTTCCTATCTTACATTTCCTTGGCAGCCCTTGGAAGGGCGCCTGATTTTTTATCTTGAATTCAAGGAATTTAGAGAGTGCCTGAAGTGGAAAAAGAATGATTTTATTTAAATTTATTTATTTATTTAAAAAAGTGGTGTTAAAGTTGTGAAATATTTAGTGCATTTGTAAAATATTTAGCAGTAGATTACTAGTAAAGTATTTGAGTATTTTTATTTTAGTTGGATTTCTGATTAATTCAGTTTTCAGATGAATTAGTTTTAATTTTACTATGGTAAGTAATTCAGAAGTTAAAGCATGTTACTGAAAGAGAGGATTTTTCTTTTCTTTTTTTTTTTTTTATTTAGCATTGGTTCAGAATTGGTAATGATTATTTTCTAAGATACCACGGAGAACGACAAGAAATTAAGGCCTGTTGCTGTAGATTTATTTCTGGTATTAACACCAACACCAACTAAAATATGAAGAGGCTGGTGGTAAAATTAAAAGAAGGTTAGAAAAATCTCTTTTCAGTTGTTCTAAGGGCCATTGAAAGAAAAAAATTAATGGGTTGGATAATCTCATGGAACGAGGTAAATTAATTTAAAAAATATCACTAATACGACAGTTGTAAGATGAAAGTTCCTGTGAAACGAAAGAATATCTTGCTATTAAAAAAAAATATCGCAGCATTAGATGCAACAAGTGTAATACATGCATCCATTCCCTCCATTATACTTGCATTGATTATTGCATAAGGTTTCTTATTTATAAACATATATATTTATTGAGTCAAAATTTTTAGGACAATATCGTTTCTTTTAACAATATTGATACATCTGATGAAAATGTGCTTGTAATAGATGATTATGCACATCATTTTTCAGACAGGAAAAGGAAGATCAGATTTAAAAGAAACTGAAAAATCTGTTGTTAACTTGTTAGGAACTTGATGGACAAGCTACTTTTTCAGCTAAGGTACAGACAATGTAGAATATGTCACGGAAGATACAGAATCAATTTGCTAGTGTTAAAACTGATGAAGGAAAACCGTACTTTAATAGAAACGATGTATTCTTTCAATTCCTGGATTGTCTCCAAGCATAGTTGAAAATATTCCAGCGTATAAAAATATTAGATGTCAGAAGCAATAGCAAGAAGGTTACAGGCCTTCCAAAATGCAATAAATAAATAATATTGTAAGATCTTTTTGTTCTTTTTTTTTAATCAGATAACCAAAGAGATATTGTGTAAGAATATCTGTATTTAATCAGTATTTTTAATATTCATTATGATATGAAATCATGTCAACCTGACAAACAGTGGCTAGCTATATGCAGGAACACAATCAATATATTTCTTTCAGAACTCGAGCACAATGAAATAGACAATATGATTTAATATTGTAATTGAGATAGCTACACTATATGGTTAGGAAGAGGCACCCATTAGAAAGGGATACAAAAAAATGTAATCCAATATTCGTAACGTACCCTTGTATATTCACTTTGTAATATAATTTTTCATTCAGTGGAGGATAGCAGTCAACACCATCAAAACATCAGCAATTAATTTTAGAAAAGGCCACTCCCCTCCCCCCACCCAACAACTTAAACCAAAAGTTAGTAAATGTTGGGCCCAAATTCACAGCTGCATTCCTCTGATTGGTAGACACTCTGTGCTTTCCTTCTCCAAGAAAGCTCTACTATATAAACAAGTCATAAGACCAATAATTCTTTAACACCAGATGTCACTAGTGACGCTGGTAATTCTGAGATCCTTTTCAATACGAAATCAGCGTTTTATATTACCAGATTAAGACTAAAATAGCGCTCTGGGTGCCTGTTGAATTCAACGTCAATAATTCTGTAAGCGGCCCCAATTTGGGGTCATATAGCAGCCATCCATATTTAAAAAAATACAAGTTCTCCATCATAAAATTTGAAGAATAATAACAAATGCTCCTTGGTACATCAGAAACTCCGTATTTACTAAAGATTGATATTCCCCCAATAAAAACAAACATTGCTTACTTATCGAGAAGATTCTACAATAGATTAATTGTTCACGAAACCCCCTTAATTCAAGCGCAACTTCTTTTTACCCATAATCTTGGCAACCACGCTTATTCCTCTCAATCCTGCAATAACTATTTTAACTTAAAGCCTCCATAAAATCTTGCGTTTTATCTGACTCCCTTTAAATTTATTTCCACATGTGAACTCATAAATCTTAACTCCACTCTAATGAGCTTTCCGTTCACATCATCATCAATAAAAAAAAAAAAGACTTCCATTCAATAACAACTTCGGCTTTGTTGTCTTTGATTTGGCTAAAAAACACTTCAACAAGTGTGATCTATGACTCGATTATGTTACTCCAATATTTTCACCCTATCTCCTTCCTGCCTCATAGCTGATTACCCTTGCGAAATTTAGCTATCTATTTCATTTAAAACGCTCTTCTTACATATAAAGATATTAAAAAAAAATGATATATAAATATAAATTATATATATATATATATATAAAAAGATATGTAAAATAATCAGATATTCACTCCAATTACTACTTGCAAAGTGTGTACAATTTCATTGAGAAACTTTAAACTTTTCGATCAAAATTAATGTTCTTTTCTTTTAATTTTTAAAATTTTTGTTGCTACCCGTGTCTACTATTAACGATATTGTAGCAAGGAATTTACAAAATTATAATTTTGGAATTATTCATGGTTGATTAACTTAACTCTTAAGAAAACGACATTCTATATTCTGAAAGTTGTTACCGAAGTAATTTTTTGAAGTATTTAACAGAGAATAAGGTAATGCTGGCAATATTTATAAGTAGCTCAGTAATTTAATTTGTGGTTATAAAACATTCCAGATATTGAAAATTGTATGAAACTTAGTAAAATACGTAAATGTTTACCTTTTCATCAATTTACTATCAAATGACATAATAATTGGTTTTTTTAATAACTACCACTATTTTTTATTTACAAAGATGTGTACTATAAATAATTTTTGACTCAACAGTTTCTGTAATGTTACGCTTAAAATGATACTAGAGTAAAACGTTCTACCCAGGCTAGCAATCATTTAATTACATGAATGCTGCTGCTCTTGTGTTTTATCTCCATCACATATTGTGTGAAAAAACTGAGCAGAGATTTACAAACACAATTAAGATATTTTGAAAAATGTGGAATGCTTCACGATTTTACGAGCCATACCAATCTCAATGTTCCTTGTATCGTTGAAATTTTAGGTTTTGTACAGCCAAAGGAGATATTATGTATTATTCGATTAACCTTTTGAACGATGTTACATGAAATTAATGTTTTATCTATACTTTTCTTTCACTAAGATAACTGTCTGAGAGTTACATTTCATTCATCAGCATGGAAGGAATGAAAATCATAAACCTAAGTTATTAGATTGTTTCATGCATCATCAACAGTTTTAAAGAATTTGATTTAGTAATTTAATTATAAGTTGGTTTAAATTCGAAAGCAATTTTAAAAGTAAATGCGTTTCACAAGATGGCGCTGAAATCACTAGAATTCTGTGATTATTGTAAGTCACATTCTGAAACCATCAACATATAGTCATTCTTTTATTAATCTCAAGTATACACTACGCTGTACTCGTGATTGGAAACTGAAAAAAATGTAAACTTTTTTTTTCTTTTAGCAACTTAAAACAGGAATGTATGCAAAAGCCAGACGCTTTTAAAAATTTATCACGATGTGGAGCATGATAATTTTGAAATTTTATTACTTTAATTCCATACCTTTGTGACATTGAATTGTTACTATCTGATTTAAATCAATACTCTATTTTTTTGACAACAACAAAGCCATAGAATTATTCTAACGAAATACTTTCATTTACTCATTGGGGTATATAAAAGAAAAAATAGTGGTGGGGTAGCTACAAATACATGCATAAAATTTCAAATTCTCATTTGGAAATGAACCTTTCAACGTGGTAGGCTAAGTAAAGGTTCAATTACACATTAAAAAAAAAAGAATATATTAAACTTATTTGATACTAATATTAATACAAAAGATGTGGAATATATATATACATATATTATAAAATATTAAATTTTTAGTATTATTTATCATAAAAGGGACAATTTTTTTTCAGGATGCATAAAATTTCCGTATACCAGAATTCTTTATTTGTAACCAAATATTACTGAATTTTGAATAATGTCTGAAACTCGGGAGATATACTGTCACATGGATATGCTTAAGAAAATATGTTTGGTACTAATTTTTCAATTAATTTTGTTAAGAGAAATTTAAAATATAATAATTATAATTTGTTTAGTTTTTCTTTTTCTGTTTAGAAATTTTGTTTTAAATTATACTTATACAATTAAATTTGTTTTATTTTTTTTTACCTCCTTCATAATTTTATTTTATTTTATTATTGAATTTAAGCCTTTTAAAACATAAAAATTGCTATGGTATTTTTTCTCTCTGATAGATGGCATTGCTGTATTTGGTTTTACTGTTGTTGAAATAATAGTTGTATATGGTTGGTTCTTTTTTTAATTTGATTGTTTTAACCTTGAATTGTTTTTTTTCTTTTCAATTGTCCTTTTTTTGCTTTGTTTAATGTTTGAGTTTCTTTAATTTTCGTACATATTTTTTTGCTTTAATTATTATTCGTTCTTTCGGCTTTTTTTTTTGTTTGGTTTGATTCTCCAATTTTTTACAACTTTTTTTCATGCCTAGTTTTGTGATTTTGCATATTTGGTAGCTTATTTTTTTTTTGCTTATTTATTTGCTCTCATTCAATTACATTCTCTTTTTTATTACTTTGTTGATACAAATTACATGAATTCCCCCCTATTTTATAAAATATATGTTCTTTTTTTCTCCTACAATCAAAAAATTTATTGGACATTGATACATATTTTTATTGATGATTAATATTCAACATCTGTATGACGCAGGTCGACCAACTACAGAGCAGGGACAATCAATCAAATTTTTGAGACACTTACATGAAGTTTACAGTTCAGTCAATTTATCGTTTTGAGGAGTCCCGTTTCACCTTTGTAAATACTCTAAATGAACTGTCATCAGAAGCCAGTATAAAATTCCTTAGGAATGTGATATTTTAGAAGAGTTAATTAAATTGCTGCGCAAGATACTTCAGATAAATCTAATTTAGTTAAGAGAAAAATAAGCAACATGGCGCTCAAAGGAGACTGTTTCAACAAGTCAGTAAGTCACAAGACAAAACGCAAATATTTACAATTGTGTCAGATTAGGTCACTTTTCAAGAAACTATGGATTAAAAAAATAATAAAGACGGGTGAAAAGGAAAAATAAGCCATTGGTCAGTTTTTTTTTTGCTCAAGAGAGCTTGATTATGAATACTGAAAACACTGAATGGAGAATTGCCGCGAGTACTCAATTCTCTTCATTCGTTATCGGAGTTTCAGCTCATTTCTGGAAATAAAAACTGCTCTAAACGTAATTACTTGATAGGTCTCGGGAAAAGGAACGTATTTCTTTATCATAAACTTCAAAGCAGGAGTCAAACAACAATGAACCTGAACTACGTTTAATACTTGCCAAAGCTGCTTCACTTTTTGATGACCGCGCCGATGCGGGTGGTACCTCATTTATGAAATATTTCAGTACGGGGATTTTGAGTCTGTTGTGACAGAGGGCCCTACCAATGAGTTGATTAGGCTTCTGGGGAGAAACGAGGAATGGAAAGAATGAAAATCCCTGGAAACTTAGTATGTAAGTTTTTTTATTATTATTTTTTTTATTTATTTATTTATTTATTTTTTGTAATGGTAAGGGAGCAATAAATGTTTCATGTTATTCTGTAAAAAATACTTCAACTAATCACATGTATATTAAATATGATTTTTTAAGGAAATTAAAATATAAAATGTTTTAATTTGAGATTTATTTCTTGCAAACAGAATCTAGCTGACTTCTTTACAAAACCCAAACCAAGGCTTGTTTACTAAAGAATATTTTGAAACGAAAAAACCCAATTCTTATGGTTAGAAAATTTAAAGTCTTAAAGTTTTTATCTTAAAAAAAGACGTCTCATCTGGCTAGTTAATAAGGTGTTTTAACTTCTGGCATTGCTATAGAAGAGAGATGCTGAAATATATAACGTTTTTTCTGTATAACAGAAATGAAGAACATAGAATAGGGCTTGCACAATGAGATGTCATCAGAAAACTCATCACGCACCATTTCGCCTTCAGTCGATGATGCCGCACAAGAAAAATGCTAATTGCTCCAATATCACCAACAATTAAAGAAATAGAGCGCTGGTTGCATAAATCTCTGTAAAAGAAAACTTGCTTATGATAAACAGAACATTTTTCACAAAAAAAAAAAAAAAAAAAAAAAAAAAAATTCTAGAAATTCTAAAAGAAGGATTTCAAATAACGATGAGTGAATTTTACCCTCTCCTCCTTGTACTTGGCTGCTCTAGCCTCGATGTTCAAGGTTCTCTCTAATATATGCAACAGAAATGTGACGAGGAAAAAAAAACAAAACAGTAATGATTTCATCAAACCAAACAAAAGAAAAGTGCAAAGCAGATAATCATAGAAACTTCTGCGCCCTCAATTGAAGCCCAAAATAAACTTTAAAGTTTAGATAATAATAACATCGTGGCTTCTCAAGAAGATAATAATTATAATAAATAAAGATTATTCTCAACTAAAAATTAAACTATCCCCAATGTTAAATTAAAAACACCTAAGAATTACATTTGGCAGATGAAAAACTTGTTCTCAATCAACTCAAATCTATGTGGAAAATCCTTGAAACTGTACAGGAAAATGAAAAGCGAGTAATGTTACTAACAGAGTAAAAATAGGAATTTTGCATAACGAAACCTATTCAGGAAAGACAAATGAAGATAGATTTAAATAAGCGCCTCCTTACATCTTTTCAGAAGAAATTCAAGATGAATTAATCGCAATTGGATTTACCATTACTAAAACACTAGAGCTAAACCAATAGGAAAATAAAACAAGCCCTGCCAAATTTCGTAATTATCTTTATTTAAAAGTAGATACTTTTTATGAGGGCGCTGAAATCACTAGATAGTTCGATATTGTTATATAAGCCACAATTTAATACCATCCATCTTTATCCTCTGTTCTATTCAACAACACAAAAAGTCTCCAACGGAGGGGCATTACACCTATACTCGTGATAGGAGCTCTGTAAAGAATTTAATCGTTTTTGCAACTTTAAACAGGAATGTATACAAAAGCCACTCACAGAGGCGCTGCGATCGTTTAAAAACATTTTATCATGTTACAGTGCACGAGAATTTCGAAATTTTATCATTTTAATTCCACGCCGTTGTGACTTTGAATTGTAACTATTCGATAAAAACCAAGTTCATTAGAAGGAAGGTATATATTTCGAAAAATTGTCTTCAAAGGAATGCAATGAATCAAAAATAGCAACAAAATTATTTGTAACACAAGAGAAACAAATAAATACTGGGAATTCAAAATTATATTTCGATCATAAATATGATTTAAACGATACAGAATACAATTTGGAGCTAAATGCATCCATAAAACACAGGATAATTTTGAAAATGAAGTCACACATGAAAAATATTTTTAATGGCTATTTTTTTTTAAGAAACTGTGTTCACAAAGCGAAAGCTTATTGCAGAATTAGGGCAATTTCATGTATAAAAAAGTATGTTGATATAAATTCTAACAGTGTTATTTAGTTATGCTCGGATGAAAAGCACTTCATACGTTGAAAAAAAAAATTTTTTCTTTATGAAATGAAAAAATAATTATGCAGGAAACAAAAAAAAAAAAAGAAAAAAACATCAGCATGGATGAGTATCTTACATATTTCTTGGCTGCCCTTCCTGAATTCCCCTTGACGGATAGTATTGCGTGCAGTTTTTTGTCATATATAAGCATGTCTTAAGTTTGGTATTTTGGGCACCAGAGGCGCAGCGATCGCAACAAAAGAATGACGCTGATTTTCGTGCTCCGTAGAAACCATTTGAATACAAATTATTCAACTTTTTCGAACCTGTCGTAAAAATTTAATTCTAATATCTTACAATGGCGATTGTAATGGAATAAAAATTTCAATAATTCTGCTTGTATGCATTGGCTGTTTTATACTATTTGTATTCGATCAGATTTTAAAACAAATGCTTATAAATCGATCGCTAATGGAAGTTTCAGTTTAAAGATGTGATAGTAGACTTAAAAAAAGTAAAAAGCAACAAGAAGCGGAACATTTCAAGGAAAATAACGTCCAGTGGGATTAAAACAGCCTTCATGTATACTAAAGAAAAGTAGTACCGGCTAACATGTAGACAGGAAGAGTTTTTTCTTGCTTTGGTCCATGCAAATTGTTTCATAACTAGGTGATTACATTTAAATCTATGTAAAAGAAAATCATTTTGATTAAGGTTTTAAGAAACACGAAACTTCACCGACATGAAATTTTAATGCGACAAAGAAAAAAAAAAAAAAAAAAAAACCACGTCATTCACTTTCGTTTGAAATATTTCACTGCATTACTGATATGGGTTTGAACTTAAAAGATTAAAAATTGATAATTTAAAACACGACTTACTTCGTGTTTCATACTTCAACAAAAATTAAATGTTGTTGCATTGGTAAGCTAGTGGTCGTGAACTCGCAGTCGGAGGTTTTCGTTGATTCGTGTGTTCGAACCTTGTGCCATTATTGACCCTCCTTGTAGCTGTGGCTGATGCACGTGAAATCTGTCGAGGCCTGCCATTGACGTAGGTTGGAGTTAGGAGAGGGAGCTCTCACTTCTACATCTACGCCGGTCACACGGCGGGTCTGAAGTAACAGTTTTTATTTGCACTGTTAATTAACCGATTATATTTGGTTCAAAAATTATACTACATATCTGGGAAGTTAAAATCGAATCCTAACAAGTTCTGTCATGGACGCCAATTGCTGTAAATTAATCATTAAAGAAGGACTAACATACAGTAGAATATAAAGTAAGGAAGGGAACGCGAATTTCGGAAGATGTAATTAAAGTTTTAATTGGAATGTTCGCAGAGCGCCATCTGTGAGAAAGTACCCATAACGGGCCTTCTGTTTATTATCCTCATTCAGGAGAATAATAACAATCTTAAAGCTTACATAGTTAACGATTTTAATTTTTTCAAGAAAATGGGGTTTATAAAATAACGATAATTATTTGTTTTTAATAAAGTTGTAAATTATGATGAAATTTTGCATATTAAGCTTATTAGAATTTCAAATTGAATTAGAGTAACGACGCATTTCATTTTGTCGTAGAATGCATCAAAGCAAAGGTCCTTAGTACGAAAGAAATGATTTCTGATATATTTGAACACTACAAAGAAATTTAACAGGAACTAACAACACCACAATTCTTTCTGTAAAAATTTGTATCAATATTTAATCGTACCAATTAAAACCAATAATATATACCGAAAACTTTCTAACCATTGAGATTAATCAGAATTCTGAAAATTCAACCCAATCTAACTCAGAAAATAATATCAAAAAAAAAAAGCATCTCCCTCCCCCAGTAATGCTTAAAATAAGCCAAAACTATAGACAACATTTAAAAGAACTAAGCAATTCCCACTTTACGTACTCGCCTTTCCGCTGAATACATTAAATTGTACACAAATAACTTTGAAGAATATCGTTCACTAAACAATGTTCTAACTACTAAACCCTACGAATACTATGAAATTGAATCTAAAACCTCGCGTGCTTTGAAAATAGCTATAAAAGGTCTATCAAGAAATACTGATGTTAAATATATTCATGAAGAACTCGGCTTTAACCCTACAAAAGTTAATCAATTGATCAATAGGCGAACGAAGCTTCCCTACCGATTTACATGGTCACACTACCAAATACCACCACTCAATGTTCTAATTGCAATAAATTTAATCACAGCGCACAAAACATCCGAGATGTATCAAATGTTCCGGTGCACACCCCACTCGCGATTGTCAAATTCAAAACAAAATCCAAGAAATCACCTGTATTAACTGTAACGAAAAAGGACATTCTGCCTCCTATAAAGGTTGCAAACTCTTCCCTAAACCACCTAAAAACAATAAGAGAAAATTTCACTTTCGCTCAAGCATTAACTTCCTCTTAATAGATGGCGCTGCATACCACTGAAACTCGCAAAATTACACCTCACTATTATAATCAAAATAAAAACCATAATCCAGTGAACAACATTATACAAGCAATTGAACAACTTAAAGAACTTACAGAAACTTTCACTCTAATACCAGGTCTTTTAGCTAATTTACATAAATTTAAATCTGCTAAAAATAACACTGCAAAGGTAACGGCAATCACCCAAGCTGTAATGTTAGATGATGAATAATTACAACACCACTTTTTTAACTTTTACAAATTATACTCATATATGTTACAAATTAAATCACTTTAAGTTCCCATCTTTCCTTTTGCATTTCCAATAAAAATTCAAATGTTTTCCATTCATTTTAGTTCAAAAAGGCAACCAATAGCAGTTTCAGCGCTACTCACCTCTCAACCAATCAAAATTCCCAGATTTTCATCAAACTATTTTTATTTTTGGACTTTACCATCAAAATGAAAACTCAATCCTTCCAAAGCAACTTCTATTGTATATACAAGATTTGGGCTTGTAGAGCGCTCCGCGCTCTAGGCGCCCTTTGAAACATCAACGTCTTTAAATTCGATCAGGAATGGTTTACTGATTCTCTGAAGAATAGCCATTGTATATGAGTTTCCTCTCAGTTCTTTAACTACCTTTGTCAAATTTTTCTTATTTCCTCAGCAGCACTTTTCAGTGCTTGTGTGCGAGGAAAATATCTCTCATCTTAATTCTTGATCCACTCCTAATTGGCCATGGCCTAGGAATACGATAACCTCATAGATCACGAAATGTACTCAAGCCCAAACTCATCCAGAGCCTCCACGCCTTCCATTCCAGACAACACTCATGAAAATTGTCAGAAGCGAAAGCATCTGGAAAAAGAATTAAAAACCTATACAGATTCAATCAGCCACAACGAAATCTTACTTAAAAATTTGGAGCGTCAAGGACTTAAAAACCATGCAATTTACGTTAATCAATGGACCATGATGCAAGGCCTCATCCAAAAACAAGAACGACTGATTGGTGAGTACAATTTCATAGCGCCTTGCGATGCTGCTGGCTGCCCCACGCATCACACCCTACCCACCTCCCTAACTAGAACCACTACAAAACGAAAAACTGACCGGAAGGATTCATAACCCCACCCAAAAATAAAACTAAAAGGCAACTCAATCTCTCCTCCACTTTAAACATTCCACTTCACACTCAAATAAATTCGCAGGATTAACCATTTCAGAAATTGAAAAGCGTCAAACTCCATCAAAACCAACTGCCACCCCCATCCAACCCTACCACTAAAAACACAACTGCAAAAAAAATCTACTTCCACCCAAAATGCTCAAAATCCACAAAAATTATAGATATCAATTAAAAGAACTGACTGCCTCAATTCCAAATTTAAGAACAATACTCTCAGGAGAATATATCAAACTTTATACGGACACTTTCGAAGAATATAGAAAATTGGCAAAAACACTTGAAAACACCTCCTTCCAATATTATGTTATAAAACCAAAAGATAACAGGCCGATTAAAATTGTTTTGAAAGGCCTTACACGGGACACACCTACAACCGACATAGAAGAAGAATTGACAGAATTAGGATTCACTTTCAATAGAGTTAATCAGCTAATCAACCGACGCACCAAGCTTCCGTTACCTGTCTTCATGGTCACACTTCCTCGCAACGAAAAAAATCAAAAGATCTACGAACTCAATAACATCTGCTATATGTCTATTACAGTTGACCAGTATAAATATAATCAGGTTACACAATGTTTCAACTGTAACCATTTCCATCATTCCTCTCAAAATTGCCATATGGAACCCCGATGTATTAAATGCTCCGGACCACATCCTACCCGTGATTGCGACATCCAAGGGAAAATTGAGGAAATTACATGCATAAATTGTAATACTGTCGGTCATGCCGCCTCCTACGAAGGGTGTAAAGCCTTTCCTAATCCTCCGAAAGGATCCGAAAATAAAATATCTTCAAATAAAATAAAAGAAAATTTTACTTATGCAAACGCTCTGAATTCCAACCAACAGATGGCGCCTCAAACCGAAGAAACATCCACAAGAAAACCATTGACATACATAGACATAAGAAAAACTGACGAGCGTCAGCGAGTCATCGCTTTTGCTCAAATTGATGGATATAGTGGGTCGTAAGAAACAATGTAGAAGACGCCTAAGGACCGGCACATACGAAAACAAGAAAAAACCACTCAGAAAACAACCCAATCAACGCTCTCCTAACTGCCATAGAACAGCTCAAGGAACTTTCAGAAATCTTCTCCCTTATTCCTGGACTTTTAACTCTAATGCCTAAAATCAAATCAGCTAAGATGAATGAAAACAAAAAGTTTGCAATTCTGGAAGCCATTATGTCACAAAACCTTGATGATTAATAGCCCAAACTTAAATTTTAACCCCCTGGGTCTAACGATTTGTTCCTGGAATGCCAATGGCGTTAAATCCATAATAGTTGAGCTTCGGGAATTTATTTCTATATTTTCACCTGATGTACTTTTGATCCAAGAAACCCATCTTAAACAGAATCAAAACATATTTATTTCTTATTACAATTGTTACCGTAACGACAGAATCACTGATGAAGCTGCTTCTGGTGGAACAATGATACTTATTAAAAGAAATCCACTATTACCTACCAACCACACCACACCAAAGGGTCGAATCCACTACAATTGCACTTACCCCGCCTAATCAGGATCCAATTACAATATCCTCCATTTATGTTCCCCCAAGCACTGACCCGCATCTTTTTACAATAGACATAGAAAATATCATTCAAACAAATAACAACTGTATTATTTTTGGTGACTTCAATACCCACCACTTAAATTGGAACTGTAATCGTAATAGAACTAGAGGCACACAACTCAATCATTTCGCAAATCTACTTGATCTAAAAATTCTTTTCCCCCTACCCCCACCAGATTTGGCCATAACTCATATTCCACTATTGATTTTGCCCTTGTCCGAGAATTTCACCACCCTTATAAAATTTCCTCCATCCCCGAACTCAGTTCTGATCATAACCCTGTCCCTCTAGAATTCACATACAACATTCCTTACGAAATTAATAATTGTTCCACATACACCTGCTGGTCAGCATTCACTACACATCTCCACAACACCACTAATTTTTTAAATTTAGCCCAAATCAGCAACATTCAACAATTGGAAACAAATATCAACTCACTTACAAATAATATTATTAATTCTCACAAACAAACCTGTTAAACATGCCAGTCAAACTTCACACATTAAAAATCTTATCAAAACAAAAAATAGTCTCAGAAAACAATATCAACGCTCTTTAAATCCTAACACCAAAACTCTTATTAACAGATTGCAAAACCAAATTAAAAAAGAAGTACACAAATTCTCATAAAATTCTTGGAACCTTAAACTCGAATCATTAAATATACAGGACAACTCTCTTTGGAATACAACAAAATTTTTTAAAAACAAAAGATCCACCATCCCCACACTCAATACTCAACATGGTACTGCAATAACAAATGAACAAAAGGCTGTAAACCTCGCTGAACAGCTTGAACAAAATTTCCAAAACAACCCCACTACCGACCCAAATTTCGATAATAATGTCTCCATCACTATATTCAAAATTTCCTCTCCTCCTCCCCCCCTCACGAACACACAACTCCCACCACTCCACAAGATATCGTTTTCATTAAAAAACTCAAAAATAAAAAAGCTCCCGGAAAAGATAATGTAACAAATAAAATGCTTAAAAATCTCCCTATCAAAATTATCTTCCTACTTACAATTTTTATTAACAAAATACTATTCTTTAACCACTTCCCTCAACCCTGGAAAAGTTTATATATTTCTTAACTCAACCACTTCACTTCATTCCTAACTGCTTTACATACTAACTTTATGTATCACGTTTCATTTTTGGTTGGGCAAATGTTGTTTAGAGAAAGCAATCAATCTCAGTTAAAAGTCCCCAAGGTTAGTGAAGAGAAACCGCGAATAGCCCAATGTCACACTTGGTAGAGGGATATATTTTTCTAAATTTATCATATTTTCATTTTCAGTGGAATGGAGGTTGTTAAAAAAGTTTATGGATAGTTTTTTAATGTATTCTTTGAAGGTGGAGATTCTTAGGGCTTTTCTAATATCATCATTTCTAGTGTACCAGTTTGCTTTTGTGATTAATCTTAGTGTGGAATTTTGAGATCATTCTAGTATATCAATATTAGATTTGGCCGCATAAGACCAAACCAGGCATCCATATGACATGATTGGACGTAGAATGGAGGTGTACAGAAGCAGCTTATTTTCTAATGTCATTTTTGAGTTCCGACATATTAAGAGGTAAATTGCACATTTCATTTTTCGGAACTTCTCACGCGTGAGTGTAATATGTTTATTCAAGGTTAGGGATTTATCTAGAGTTATACCTAAATATTTAGCAGTGTTAGACAACGGGATTTTTGTTTGGCAGAAAGTGGGAGGGGGAACATTTTTCTTTTTTCTTGTAAAAAGTATTGCTGCAGTTTTGTCCACATTTAACAGGTCAATTGAAAAGTCCCCTGCCTGACACATAGATGGCGCTACTAGAATTAAATCCATATGTTTTTTAGTTAGCCCTAACCCTCAAAAGATGCATGTATAAATATGACAGCTGTCGGATCATTAGTTTGTGAATTATAGCATTTTGTGTGAAGCAAGTTTTGTTATTGTGAAAAAAAAGGATAAAATGGAATTTCGCGTGTTGATAAAATATTGCTTTTTGAAGGGAAAAAATACAGTTGAAGCAAAATCTTGGCATGATGCCGAGTTTTCGCACACTGCCCCAGGAAAATCAACCATCAAGGATTGGTATGCTAAGTTTAGACGTGGTGAAATGAGCACCGAAGACGGTGAACGCCCAAAAAAGGTTGTTACCGACGAAAACATTAAAAAAATCCACAAAATGATTTTGAATGACCGTAAATTGAAATTGAATGAAATAGCAGACACTCTAAAGACATCAACTGAACGTGTACATCATATCATTCACGAATATTTGGGTATGAGAAAGCTCTGTGCAAAGTGGGTGCCGCGCGAGCTCACTTTTGACCAAAAACAACAACGAGTTGATGATTCGGAGCAGTGTTTGAAGATGATCAAGCTTTATAAACCCGAGTTTTTGCGTCGATATGTGACAATGGATGAAACATGGCTCCATCATTTCACTCCGAAGTCCAATCGACAGTCATCCGAGTGGACTGCACACGATGAACCCGCTCCAAAGCGTGGGAAAACGCAACAGACGGCTGGCAAGGTTATGGCGTCTGTATTTTGGGATGCGCATGGAATAATTTTCATTGACTACCTTGAAAGGACCATCAACAGCGACTATTACATAGCCTTATTGGACCGTTTGAAGGACGAAATCGCCGAAAAACGGCCGCATTTGAAGAAAAAGAAAGTGCTGCTTCACCAAGAGAATGCACCGTGTCACAAGTCAGTGAAAACGATGGCAAAAATCCATGAATTGGGCTTCGAATTGCTTCCTCATCCACCGTATTCTCCAGATTCGGCCCCCAGCGACTATTTCCTGTTCTCAGATCTCAAAAGAATGCTCGCTGGGAAGAAATTTTCGTCGAATGAAGAGGTGATCGCCGAAACTGAGGTCTATTTTGAAGCAAAGGACAAATCGTACTACAAAAATGGTATCGAAAAGTTGGAGGGTCGCTATAATCAGTGTATTTCGTTGAAGGGAATTATGTTGAATAAAAAAAACTAATTTTGCCAAAAAAATGTGTTTTACTATGGTAGGCCGGGGACTTTTCAATTGACCTGTTATAATTTTCCAATCATTAAAATATTTTTCTAGTAGCGCAAGATTCTTATTGAGTGCGAAGGTGACAGATTTTGGATTTCTGTAGGAAGCAAGCACAGCTGTGTCATCAGCATACATGTTAAGTGTTGTAAACTTGTGGGAATACATGTGGGAATGTCATTAATAAATAAATAGGGCCCGATTAACGAGCCTTGGACCACTCCATTACTAATTTTTCTAAGGGTAGAGAGTGTGTTATTTACTTTAACTTGGAATTCTCTCCCTGTAATGTAAGAGTGGATTAGGTGAATAAGTGTGTGTGGAAATGAGTATCTAATGAGTTTGTAGGTGAGCCCTTCTAACCAAACTCTGTCAAATGCTTTCTGTATATCTAGAAAGACTGCACCTGTTGTTTTGTATCGTTGAAAACTTGATGAAACTATTTCAGTTAGTCGAAGTAGTGGATGTACTGTTGAGAGTTTTCTGGTGAAACCATATTGGTTGGGGGTTATTATATTATTTTAGGTAATGTGTTCTTTTATTTTTTGAGGTATTATAAATTCTGTAAGTTTATTGAGTGAAGAGAGTAAGGAGATGGGTCTATAGCTATCTGGTAGGTGGGGATTTTTGCCAGGTTTGAGGATAGGAAAAATAATTGCAGTTTTCCAGCATTTAGGGAAGTACTGCGTTTTTAGAATTTGTTGATTAAAAAAGTGATGAGTATAATAATTTTTAATGGGAAGTTTTTTAGGATCTTGTTGGTAATTCCATCCTTACCAGGAGCTTTTTTTAATGTTTATTTTTTAATGTAGTTAATTATTTCGCTGGGCCAAACTGGTTCTATGGCGTGTGACATTGGTGTGGAAGTGAAGAAGTGCTGTAATGTGTTGTGTACTACTGTATCAATGTTAGTGTTTGAGTTTGCTGGTCTGGGGTTTTCTTGGAAATTTTATATTAGTGTGTTTGCCAATAGTTCTGCTTTTTGTGTGTCTGTGTTAGCTGTGCTGCTGTTATTTTTTAGAGTAGGGATATTACATCTTTTTTCTGTAAAATTTAGTGTGATTCCAAATTGAGTTATCTTGTGTATTTAAGGATTTTAATTTTTGGTTCCAGCTGTTGTTAGTGAATTTTTGAATTTCTTTTTTGATTTTATTTTGTATCCTGTTCATTTCAGTTTTAATTGCTGGGTCAAGATTTTTCTGATATTGTTTCCTAAGATAATTTTTGTTTTTAATGAGTGTTTTAATACCTTGGGGTGTATATATAGTATTTTTATTGATGATAGGTGATGAGGCATTATTATATGCTTTGTTGATTTCCTCTGTGAGATCCATAATTTTGTTTTCTATGTCAGTTGTAGTGTTAATTTTTTCAAAATTTTGAATTATAATATTATTATTGATTTCTTGTCTAAACTTTGACCAGCATGTAGTCCTTGCACGTGTGTTGATTTCGAATGTTGTTTTGAAGTTAAATTCTAGAAAGACTGGATTGTGGTCGGAGGATAGTTCTGCCATAGAAATGGTTGTGTGTTTATAATTAAAGTCATTAATTAATGCAATAACTAATGTATTTGCTGAGTTGTTTCTAAATCTAGTTTGTGTTGGTGGGAAAGCTATTTGAATATCATTTTTGTCTGTAAAATTTTTTAATTGTATTCCTCTAGTTGAATTTACTGAGCAATTCCAGTCACTATGTTTAGCGTTAAAGTCGCCAAAAATAACACAGCTTTTGTTTGTTTTCATGATAATTTCCAGGTCTTTCGTGAAAAGGATTGGATCTGATAATGGTGGAACATAAATTGAGGCTATGGACAAAGGTTTGTGATTAGGTGGTTCAAAAATAACTATGGTTGCTTCAAAGTTTTGGAGTGGTGGGGTAGTCAGTCTGTGATGTCTTAGGGTATTTTTAACAAAGATCATGGTTCCCCCGGAAGCATGTTGAATAGTTTGATTTAATCTGTCGTCTCTATAAATGATGTAGTTAGGTATATGGAATTTGTGTTGTGGCCTTAAGTGAGTTTCTTGAATTAAAAGAAAATCGGGACTGTGCTTCTGTACAAATTCCCTAAGCTCAACAGAGTGAGATAGGACCCCATTCGCGTTCCAAGAACCCAAACTGAGGCCAATTAATTTATACTGTAACTGCAATGTCATTATCGTCATCCATCAAAGCGTCTATCAAAGCATAGCGCATATTAATTGAGCCCTTGGCTGCTTTGATTTTTGGTAGGTGTTTTAAAAGTCCTGGTAGCTTGTTGAAAATTTCTCCAAGGTTTCCTATTAGCTCGATGGCATCGTAGAATTTTTCTGTATTTGGATGTCTGGTTTTATTCTTGTTATGTTGATTGTAGTAGTGTTTATTGGCCTTAGTTTGTTCAGATATCTCTGAGTTGTTGGGCGTTGTTGGCAGCATTTGCGTTAGTAAAGTCCTGAAATTAGTAGTGTCCTGAAATTTTCTTCTATGTGGCATAGATAGGCGTATGCTTCATCATGTTGTGCTCGCAAGATGTCAAGCCTTTGTTCTAGCATTCTCCTTGTGTCGCAGACTTCCTTGGTCTGTATGGCAGGGGGGAAAGCAGAACGTGGTGGTGTAGATCTTGGCGAAGCCGGTCGGGAGGAACTGAATTCCATTTCCATATTCAAAGTCCAATAATCCAATCAGTTGTTACCGAAAAATCAAGTTAAACCGCACCTTTGCACAATAGCACTAAAAAGTGCTGCTTCGGTGTGTGAAAATCTATATTAGTATAAGCTGGTGTAGTCGACGTCCGATCAAGTCGAAGTCACCCTCTCGATTTTCCAACTTCTCAAAATACGCTGGGAACGCTGGGAAAATATTCGAGCATATAGGCCGCGGAGCGGCCTTTAGGCTCGGGTCGGTAAAATAATTCAAGACTTGGCTTTTGTTTGTGATTTGAGCATTCTGCATGATGTTGTTAGTGGCAGGTCTCTGATTGGCTCTCTTGGTAGTCTGCTAAGGTGGGGCTTTTGGAGGTAGTCTCATAAAAAAAATTAATAATATCACCAAAGAAAAAACAGTTGGTAAAATTAATGGCCACAATCTCAAATTATTCCCCACCACTGCTGACTCCCATCGAGTCATACAAAAACACATCGCGGAAAACAATATAGAATCACACACATACGACTTACCAGGACAAAAACTTGCTAAATTTGTAGTTAGAGGACTACCTATTGACACAGACCCATCCACCATCATTAATGAACTTAACAGCTATGGCTGGAAAGTGGAGACTTGCCACATAATGAAAAGCCGCAAGACAAACCTTGCTAGGCCCCTCTTTCTGATACAAGTTCCTAAAAACACAAAAAACTCTGAGCTGTTCAGTATTGATCATCTCGGATACCTCAAGGTTAAAATAGAACCCCTTAAAAAACGCATCATCCCTAACCAATGCTATCGATGTCAGTCGTTTTACCACCACAGTAAATTTTGCTCCCGATCCCCCCGATGCCTAAAATGCGGCGAAAGCCATTTTTCCAGTCAGTGTCAAAAACCAAAGGACACTCCTGCCAAATGCTGCAATTGCGGTGGTGAACACACCGCAAATTTCACAGACTGTCCAAAAAATCCTCTAAATTTTAAACCCTCTCCCCCCCCTGCCGTTAATGCATGGGAGGAAAGAGCCAAAAAACGCCAGCAAGCTCTTGAAAACCAAGTGCCTGTTGAAACAAACACCGTCGACCCTCCCCCACCACCGCACACCGAAAATTCCACACCAACCACTGTTCCCGACCCCAGCGCCGCCACAGATTCTAACAGCTCATTCTCCAGTGACTTCCGAGAACTATTTAACCTATTTAATCCCTCAAAAATTATAGCATCCATGAATCTATTCAAAACCATCGGTTCTGAATTAAAAAAAAACTCAGACTCAATAAAAAAATTTGAACTAATTTTCGATTGCATCTCGAAACTGCTTGACATTTGGTGTTAGATTTCGATTCTTCAATAGATATTGGGGGGGGGGGGGG
>BMAW01006967.1:0-12304 GCA_019974015.1 Nephila pilipes | reverse complement strand
ATGAAAAACAGAAATTCGTAATTAAAAGTTTAATTATTAAAAAAAAAATGTAGAAAAGAACTATAGAATTTTGTACTTACAAAGAAATTTATTAAAAATAATCCGTTACAATGGTTTGTTTAATAGTCTGCGCATTATAAGTCTTATTTACGCGGGCATATTAAAGTCACTTATGCTCTTAAATCTTTCACTATCACCAACAGTTATTATGAATTCTTTTTAATCGGGAGATGTATTTTAAGGCATTTGAATAGTTTTTATGTCACTTTTTTTTGTCTCAGGATGTTATTTAAGAGCGGTTATGTAATTGAAAAGAAGTGAACATTATGTAATTGAATTGGAATAGTCATAATTTAAAATACCTGCAGTACTGCTTTTCAACTTTCATTTCCACTTTGTAATATAACGTACTTGTGTTTTATTAAATAAATATCATTATAATTCACAGTTACGTTTGCGGAATAAACTTTTTAATTTTCGATGGATATGTATCCCTTTGGTCCTTGTCACATATTTCCCTTTGTTCCTTGTCTTGGATTGCCTACAGCTCGCTAGCATCGTTTTCTTCCCCCTATTAAGAACTGTAGATAGAATAAATGGGTTTTGAATTCTGCAATGAATGGGAAATATCATTTTGATTGCGCCACAACTTTCTTTTACCTAATGTATTGTTTCCTTTTTCCATACTGAAAAGTTGGGAAACGAAAAAGATTTCAATAAACTGGGATTAACTTTTCATTTTATTGTTCCCTTGTCTTAAAACTGTCTTTCACTGAGCGCAAACTTGTCCTTGAAACCTCAAATCTTGCTAATGAAGAATATTTCTATTTTTACACATTTATTTTTCTACCTGTATCTTATTTTTGAAACTTTTATTCAGAACCCTTTAAATAGCGTCTCTTAATAAGAGGTAAATATATTAAGGTCCCCTATTCAAAGGGACCGGGACAAAACAGAATTGTAACCTTAAATAGAGGTGTCCCATATTCGGAGGAGGTGTCCTTTACAGGAGGTACTACTGTATTTGATATGTATGATTCATAATCAAATAATTATGTTACCTGGTCCTTTGAATGAGAATATTTTTCTATTCAGGTAGACTATCGCTTCTTCCTTTTGGTTGGTTAAGTTATCTTTCAACAATTATTGCACTAATAAATAAACATATCTTGTTTATAAAATTAGTAAAAGTGAAATATTTCTCCACTTAATAATAAATTTAATTAAAAAAATATTGAAAGAAAGCTATTGCAGCTAATTAGGTAGCTTATTTACTATAGGTAATGTTTCATACTTCTTTTCCCAGGGACTATATGCATTGGGCATTATGAATTCTTCAAGTTACTAACACATTAAGGGAATCAACAAGACATCGAGTTTCTCACAGTTAATTCTTGTCTCGAGTGCTTTTACTGAAAAAACAATTAATCTTACCAGCATATTCGATTTTTTGGACAAAAGTCGAACACGTAAATATTGTGAAATTTGGAATTTCTTCCGTGAAAACCTCTTTGATACAAATCACGACTCCACAGATTCAGATTTATTATCATGTTAATACTATTCGAAAAGAATTACTAATATTATTAATAAATAGATATAATCGAAAATTGTATTTAATCGAATGCATTCGAAAAAGATAGGATAGGCCTAATAGGATATCTACAATATAATGAACAATGGAATGAGAATGCCACATTTTTAACATCTATAAACATGTACCCAAAGTGAAATCTAGTGTATTAACAATAATAACAGTACAGTAGTACACCTATTTAGTCAGTCCTAGATATTCGACTTATACCAAACAGAACAAATACTAAACGAATTTCTTTCATAAGAAAAAAAGGAAAATTATTAATCCATATCGATGGAGAATAACATCTATCGTTATTGCCATATTGAACTTCGATAAATATGTATACAATTATTTGAACACTGCTTAGTACCAAAATATATAAATACAAATATATTTAGATGAACAAATTTGAAAATTTAACAAATTTTGATTCCTTTAATTTGCTCCTGGTTGAGGATCGTTAGGTAAGATATTTACTAAGAATCTGTCCAAAGAACTTGGCTTCTGGCTTCTCAGGATGTTTCGAAAACGCGGCATTGTCTGGTTTTTCCAAAGAAACCAAATATGGTTTTGTTACCCGATAGTAGAAAACGGTATGCACCAGCCAAATTTCAGATACAAATGCCACCTTTATACTTTTTAACGATCTCTTTTTTTCACACCTACGATGATTGTAACCATTTTCATTATTGTTTGGTTCTCTCATCCTTTTTCTTAGAACTCCTGGATAATGAATTTACAAATTAAACAAAATGGAAAAAAATCAGAAAAAAAGGGATTGGTTGGTTCGGTTAACGTTGCACTAGAAGCAACAAGAAGGCTATTGGAAACGTACCTAGTAATTTTGAACCTCGGTCAAGTGACGAGGATGATACCTAAGCTGGCACCCCCTCTCCTAACTTTCACACCACTACAACGGGAGGACATTAGACCTCGTCAAATTTAACGTACCTCAGCCCCGGCTACATGGCGAGTCTTTAGGAGCATCAAAGTTCGAACCTAAGACTCGACAAAAACCTCCGGCCTCGACCATGATCACTGGTTTGCCGCAACCACAAAAATTGAAAGAGAATTATAGCGGTGAATCAAGTTGTATTTATTCTAAAAAGTGGAAGAATACCGAGGTACAACTGTATTAATAAAATTTAAGACCCACTTTTCGACGAATTGGAGCTTTATTTAGTCTCTACATCAGTGTTTCTTAACGAAGGGCCTACACCCCACAAGAAGGCAATTTGATTCTTATGGGGGGGGGCATTCGAAAAAGTATAAGGAAGACATAAGAATAAGGGGGACCTATATATGTATAGGGGGACATAAGAATTTTTTAAAGGCTTATGGGGGACATAGTGAACAAAAGGTCGAGAAACACTGCTCTAAATCGACAAAAAAAGTAAACATTCAAGTAAAGGCTCGAATATTAGGAAAAAAATCTCAAAATCGGACAGATGAAGATATTCGGCTATTACAAATCCAACAGTATTAAAGAGATATATGAATCTGAAGAAAAACTATTTAAAATCTTCTTCAAGGCATATCTATAATTGTTGAAAAGTAAACACATTTTTCCTTGATATTAATGAGGAAATACTAAGTATTGAGGAGGAATCGAATTTCTGACGATTATTCCTGTAACGAATTTTAACAAATTTGAAAGTACCGTACAAAACAACACACTCAAATAAGTAAGCCTATTTGCATCAACTTCCTTTTTTTCAGTCAATTATACCGAAAGTTGGTACCACTTAGTTTTGTAAAAGTGAATCAAGTATCTTCGGATTCCTCTCACCATATTTTCTCGGACAAAAGTTCAGTTGGGAATGTTTCTGAGATAAGGGTCTTCACATTTCTTTGAAAGGCTCGAATAGCTTAATTTTTTTACACATAATGGTTTTTACATGCATTGAAATTAGACTTCAGAGTATGCAAAACATTTTCCACACTTCCCTGTTTCGAATGTTCCACATACTACCGTGTTCAAAAAGTATTCGACCATGATTTCTCATGCGTAAATAATTGAAACAAGGGAGGCGTGATTTGGTGCTCTTGCGTAGACGATTCTAATGAGCATATGTGAATTGTTTCCTCTGTTCAAAAGTAGTCGGTCGCCAAAAGATCACCGATTAGTGAGAAGCGCAAGATGCTCTGTCGGATTTTTGGCTTCTACAAAAGAAAGGGGAAAAATCGCTTTTAAATCAAATTTTGATAAAATTATCTGTTCCCAAGTGGAAAGAATCAGATATACTCACCTATGTACCAAGCAGAAAAGAACCCTGAACCTCCAGATAACATTTAGCTTCATATATTTAAATTTACTTTAATTATTTCTATGCAGCTTTCGGTAGACATATACATCTATATTCCTATCTTTCCCGTCCATTGTTTCCTTGCATATATTAAAATGCAATACTACTTTTCGAAAATGTATGATTAAAATCAAAAAGAGGGTAATTTTTAGACGTGGATAAAACACTTGATAGAAAAATTATCTTCAAAACGTATTCGATTGCTTTTAGATATATTGTTTTCTCAATGAAAGTATCGTGGTCCTTATCTTTCGTCCAATGCTTACGTTTTCATTAATTTTAAAATTGGTCCGTGGAATATTAGAAGCATATCTGGTTGGATTAATATTTAGTCCAACCAGATTCAGCATTGATAGTATAACTGCTATCAATGCTGAATGTTGGACATTATGCATTGCTCAAACAACATTTCACATGCAGTTTTACTGAATAACATGAAGAAACTCGTAAATATCAATGTAACTGTAAATAAAAGTAATCAAAAATGTTAATTAACTTTAATTAAGGCTGATTAAAATCTTTGTAAACACTGATTAAATGCTAATTAAAATGTTTGAAAACACAACCCTGTTTTTCCCTTTAAGCCTTAATTCTATGTCTCATTTTATATATGCATTCCTTTTTTATTCTGTTAAATACTTATAATTTTGTTAAATTATCTCAAATTACTTAGAACATGTCAAAACATTTAGAAAATATTTCACAGATATAATTTTTTATATAAGATCCATATGTCAAAAATATGTTTATTCTAAAGTATTCTCATTTTTACAAGTGTGTCCTACATTTGTAATAATATGCATATTTAAGGCTTCCTTCTACCGGCCATTTTAATTTCGAGTACGTGTTGTAGATTCTACGGAATTTCTACTACTCTCCTCAAATTTTTACTATTTTATCTATTTAAATGCAAAAAAGTGTATCCGATATGGCAAAAAATAATGAAGGTTTCTGTTGAATTACATTTTTATTCCGTTATTTAAAAGTATTTTGGAACATTTTTAATGACCGTAAAATTCACAAACGAATAATTAAAATAGGGGTAAAAATATTTTTAAAATTATAGATGAAAAATGTAATTCCGCAAAATCTTTCATTATTTTTGCTCTTTCGGATACATTTATTTGCATTAAAATATATAAAATATTAAATATTTGAGGATGGTAGTAGAAATTCTATAGGATTAACATTACATTCACGAAATCAAAAAGGCCGATAGACAAAAGCCTTAAGAGAATCATGCATAATATGTATTGGATATTTATTTATCTAAGCTGACACTTCAAGAAAATTTCCAAGTCATAGAAGTGATCATTCGATAAACATATGTAAAATATAAAATAATGTTGAGTATACTGTGTGTAGAAACATACTCAATAATTAGTATTTTTCTTCTTACATGCAAATTAAATATGAATAACATTAATGGTATTCGTAATTATAATTACACATTTTTGTGTATTTGTCAAACTAATAGCGTATATCAAGAAGATCTAGGATTTCAATTCCTATATATAGTATTAACACAGATAATTAGAAAAAGTAATGTGAACTTCTCTCGTTTTAACTTTCAGTCATTTTTGTTTTTGAGTCTTCCTTGATATATTTACTTTTCTGATTACAGGGTTTGGTAATACGTGATATTCTGAGTGAATTTTGACTAAATAGAAAGAAAATCATCTCATTTTCATTAATACGTATTTATCCATTTATTATATGTCAAAAATAGTCTTCAGTTAAAATTAATCATAAGTATTCAATTAGATGTTGTTGGCATGTTCAAGCATTAAATCACCCTATATGTTTTCTAGACTAGTAATAATACAATACGAAAATTGTTCGAATGTAAAGAGGCCCTTCCCCCTCTTTAACGATAGGTTTCCTCTATCTTTAAGACTTGCAAAGTACGAATTTAAAAATTCCTGAACGTAGAAATAAAAATTTTGCAAAATAACATACTGTTGTATAAGTATTTAATCGAGATTTTTTGAATGCAGGTTTATTTAATTTTTTTGAGGAAACAATTTGGCCTAATTGCGTTACAAATAGTTAAATAAAATAACAATATTCAGATAAGTAAATAAACAGAAATACACAGAAAGGATACAAATAAGTTAAAGGGATTATTTACTGACAAAGACAGAATGTTTTTTTATAATAAAATAACATCTATATATCCAAACAAATGTATGCTTTATTTTTATGTAGTTTTATGGGCAGGTGCTGTTCGAATTCTTTTTCTACTAAATATCCATCATGTTAAACAATGCCATGTTACATGTCAAATTAAGTCAAAAGTCAATTTATAAATTTATATGGTAATAACTTTTGTGAAAATGTATTATTTCTTTTGGTTTGTTTGTCAAAAAACTAGATGTCGGAAGCAATAGTAATGGATAAACCAAATGTCACTTTGCAGTTTTAAGTGATTATAACCTTAAATGTTTTATAATGAAATACATTCATTTATGAATGATATTATACATTTTTACAATGTTTTTAAAACTAGGTATGGGAAACAATATTTCTTAGACGAGTACTTTGGTCCATTTCGAAAATATCTTTCTACCCCACATTTTTTTCTAATAGCTTTCAATACTCTCGCTGTATTCCTTGAATTTCTTGCCGGATCTTGGTCTTAATCTGAGGAAATGTTTTAGGAATATTAATTAAGACATGTTCTTTAAGGTGTCTCTAGAGTGTGACGTCATGCAATCCACCGAGAATGTAAGTCGGGAGTTGAATAATCCAACCGGTCAAGCGTGCAGTCAAACTCTTGTAAATATGTGAATTAAAGTCTTTTGCAACAATTATATATAACGATAGCTTAAACTTCAACTTCAGACACCGATTAGCTAGTCAGCTGTATTTTGTTAATTTTATTAACTTTAAATATTGTTGTAAATAAATTGTTGTTTTCCATTGAGGGGGAGTAGTAATCATTTAAACCTTCTGATATACTCCTCGTGAGTAAAAAACCACATTGGTGAACCGGGAGTGATGGCATCGAAATGTGCAGGGAGAACGTGAGGACAATATCCTAGTTCATGAGAAAGTCATCGAATCAATGCTCTTGGATTTTCAACTATGCTTTCCTCAACACCATAGGGATTAGCTTCGAAGTAATTCGAGCGGGGTCTTTCAGTTCTTAGAGTATCTTTGACAGAGAGATAGATTATTTTAACCAAGATCAATATCATACGCCTAGGAAGAGGATGACTTCTTATATGAAAAATGACGTTCATAAGTCCTCTGTGTGAGAACTAGGGACTCTTTATTTGTATAGTAACAGTGGACAATTTTTGTTGTTTAGTTGTGTATTTTTTCATAATTAAAATTTTAAGTTTAAATTTTCAGATTTTGATTAAAATTGTTTACAAAAGTTACCCAGAATTGAAATCATAAAGTGACTTCTGCCGCATTATGCATAATTGGTCCCGAAAATTCTCACACACAGTTGATGTTAGGAGTGAGATCATGATGTATCTCCTTCATTATTTAATTCTAAAGCCATTCTAAATTCTAATTAAATGGTCAATAAATTCAAAACTCCGATTGGAGATACATAAAAGTAAGACAAAACAGTTATTAACTAGCAAAACGGAACAAGTGAGGTCGCTCTCTCTCAAATCCGTCTTAACTTAGTTGTTCTTAGTTCATATTCTAATAATAAAGTCTTAGTTTAAGAAATCATTCATTCCTATTCAAGTACTTCTATATTATAGATGATTCATTTCATTAAACGATTAATTACTATGATTCAATCCAAATTACAAATATCTATCAACTTGCCGTTTTCTTTTTCTTTTCAATTCACTACCTGTAATTCAATTCACAACACCCCTTATCTCCATGTGATTTACCTAATCATGTTTCCTTTTGGTTGGAATGAAATTGCAACTTTATGCAATTCTAATTACCAAAAATCCTCGGGGTAAGTGAAGAAAAAACCTTGAATACCCCAACGCCACAAGGTACCAGAGCAGGTGTTGCTTCAACAATTAAGCATTGCTTAAAATTATGAGATTCGTTGAGAAAAATTCTAATATAATAAGGTGATGCAGTGATGTTAATATGGAACAAAAAAATTTATAAGATGTAAAACATGGCTTTTAACATCTTGGTGTAAAATCTGCAAGAAGGATACGCTAAACGTTTTAATGTAAATGGTTTCATTAAAAATGAACAAAACAATAAAGTCACATTATAATTTTTTTTCGTAGAAACATATTCTGTCACCATTTTATTTGAAAAGACCAGAATTCATTAAGCTGTGGCCCACGGACTTTTTAAATGAAAAAAAATTACGAGAAAAATTACTGTTGCCACACAGTTTATTAGATCTTGATGCAAATACTTAGTATATTTTCCTATTCCAAAATCCAATCGTCATTCAATTGAGGAACTTCCGTCACATATTCAACTGCAAGTGATTGATTTGCGAAATGACAGTGCACTAAAAATGTCGTTTAATGAAATTGATAAAACACAATTCTACAGATACAGGGTGTTGCGAAACTCATGGGCAAAAATTTAAGGTGTGATAGAAAGCATCTTAACCACCAATTTTTACCATACAATGTATTGGCGGAGAGCAAGCAGTGAACCGCTAGACGGTAGTGTAATGGAAAGCATAAACAGAGATGGCACATCGCTATTTCTGGCCAACAGGAGGCATGGCGATGTACAGTAATCAGGAAAAAGCGATGAGAGAAAAAAAAATCTTAAAGTCTTCCCGTGGCTTTATTACTCGTATGACATACAGGAAGTTTTGAAACTCATGGACAAAAAGTTAAGGATGATAGAAAACATTTAAACAGGAAAGAAGTTGTAAGTGGTGAATCGCAGATAGATGGAAAGCATAAAGCGAGAGTTTTCACACGTCATTTCTGCCGTGATTTGCGATCGGCACGTACAGTAATCAGGGAAAGGTCACACTTCTAGAAATTCATGGTAGAAATGACGACGTGTGAGAAAATTCGCGCTCTATGTTTTCTATTACAGCGCCATCTAATGCTTCACCGCTTGCTCTCCGCATGTACCTTGTATTGTGAAAATTGCTTGTTAAGATGTTTTATATCACCCATTAAATGTTTGCCCATAAGTTTCGAAACAACCCGCATTTTATGGAAGATAGATATGCTTGGGATTTGTATTTTGGAAGAACTCATCAATGTGAAAGGATATTTTCGAAAACGAAGAATGTAAAATCTTAATACTGATCATTATTAACAATTATTCATTTACAAATAATTTTAATGGAACTTCAGTATGAAGAAATATACCAGAAAAAATAATTTATTTCATCGCATTAGTACAAAATTCAACCATTTAATAAAAAATGTATTCGTTATTATTTTTTTAAAATAGTCAGTATGTGATATAAATATTATGTAAAAGTATCACTTCCTAATAAAAAAACTGAACATGTATTTTTGTTACTCTCCGAGTAGAATTTCCCTCGATAAGTATATTTGAGTTTACTTCCTGACTCACCGAGCCTAAAAATTAAGCGATATCGCCTTTTCCAAAATAAATAAATAAAGTAAAAATAAATAATAATAATGCAATCAAGAAATGAAAATACCTTCTTATTTGTAATGTATTTTTATTTTCATAAGCAAAACAGTTTAAAGCACAAAATGGTGCTAATGTTAACAACAAAAAAGAATAAAAACAGAAGATTCTGTGATAAAAATCAATAAATTAAACATTAAGACAAGGGCACACGATATAAGTTATTAAAGTAAGCAATAGTATCCTGTTCGCATGTTAAAATAAAAGCAGACGATAAAACACTTAATTAAATATATCTCAGTAATGTAAATAAATTTTAAGCAAACTTAATGTAGTTGTTATAATCATAAGGTAATATAATGTCAATCTTTTGAACCTAACACCATGTATCCTTTATTTTATGCCCTTACATTTGTGTTGACACCATTTTCTAAAAATAACAACATGTTGGCGCATATTCAAAGAAGTTTGCCGATTCCTAGATTAGACAATCGTTTTCCCCCAAGTTCCTGCATTTTTTTCCATAACATGGTCAATTGAGAGTTCAGTGTTCTTGCAAAAGGGATTACACGAAAAAAAGGGGAACTGATCTATGCGCCTGCGTGCGATCGGAGTGGAAGATTATTGCAGAGGCATCATCTTCTACAGCACAGTTCTTGGCAATCATTTTGTTGCTATTTTGAGACTCCGGTGTATGTTGGTCCGAGCTGTGGTCACTCACAACCAATTTAGTCGATAGGTCTATCTTCGGAGGTAATAAATTGGCCTCTTTCGCTTTTATGTCGAATGGAGAACAAGCAAAGGAAGAAAAAAATATCCATTAGACAATTTGCTCTTCTTCTTTCGAAGCTCTTAAGGTGTTTCGCAGGATTAGAAAGGATTGAAAGGCTTAAAAAAAACCTCTTTGAGGCATGATTGTAGAGAGATCAGTAGAAAAAAAAATACGTTTCGAATGTTAAACAAAAAAAAGTTCACAAATCTTATGAGTATCTACAATATTTTTCGAATTTTGTTTTTAGCTCAATGACAAAACATAAAAGAGAATTTCAAATGGGAATATTAAAATAGTAATATTTTATCACTATTTAAATGTATTAAAAACATTTAAGCTTCCTTCTAAGCTAATAAGTCAGCTTTTAGAAACGATAATTATATCGGTCCATCTATCACCGAGATCCATCTTAGAATTCTCTAAAAAATCTCGGAACTTCAAAAAAGCACTAATATTTAATTATAAATGATTGATTTTTAAGTACTTAGTCGCCGAAAAGTTTCAGTGTAAAAAAATGTACAAAAACATACTATATATTACGGATTTATAGCTTTGTATAAATATACCTGTTTCAAGAGCAACAAATATAAATTATATGATAGACATCTCATATTGTCTCCATAACCGTAAATTGTGCAGTGAACAATATTATTTTTGAAATATTTTTAGTACTCTCTAATTATTCTCATTTCTGCGAAAAATCGACGATTCATTGGTGGCGTTGCGAAGAGGAAAATAATGTTTATACAAGTCTTTACGAATTACTGATAGTTGTGAAGTAGTTTAAACAAATATTTAGAGCAGCATTTATCCAGATTTGGTTATCGCGCCATAAACGCTCAATCATTCACTCACAGGCACTATTTCTAAATAATGAGTATTTTAGGAATTTTTAGAAGTAAATTTATGAGATAAATGGGCATTCACCATCTTATTTGATCAAGATATTTATAATCTTACATATCCAATATTTATATTTTTTATAGTCGTTAGATACGTTTTAGATATCACCCAATTTTTGAGAAAAATGACTGTTAAATATCAATGATTTTTAAATTTGTGAAACTTGCATGCGCGGGTTAGCTAATGCCAAGTGTATATTCGTATATTTCCTAAACTCCCCTATGATGTCGAACTTTGAAACCAGGGATGTGGTATATTAAAAAGTGTAATTTTTCTTTCATTAATTTTAGGTATGAATACGAAAGTTTTGGAACATTATTCTCTTGTTCAATTAATTAAGAACAAAATTTAAGCATTAATTTGCTTCGAACAAATCCCATATTAAGTTTTAACTGATTGACATAATCAGGTTGTCTGAAATCAACATTTACATCAAGTATGATGAGAAAGACAAGGAAATCAAAATTTTCTTATTTTTACTCTATACAAATGGATTGTATACAATTATATCTAAGAATGAAAAAAAAACATATTTAACTGTGAGCTGTCTTGATGTGAATTTCAAAACGAAACAATTAATTAACTCTCAATATTCCTAACATTGTAATAGACTAATTGAATCTTCAACAACCTTTTACGAGTATTATTCAATAACTGAACTAAATAGGCAAAATACAGGTAAAAAACATCTTTAAATCCAGCTATAATTTAAAGATGGTCTATAAAGGGAATAAGAATAATTTTTGCAATGTAACGTAATATATAATATATGAAAACTTAAGACTCTTAACTAAGATACCTAGGTAATTACCGATAAATTAAACACCATATGTTGAAACTAGAGAGAACAGAAGGCACTATGCGCCAAGCGAGACTCTCTCTGGATCAAAATCAGATAGGATTCTGCCTTCCTCCATGATTGACTGAGGAAGAGTGTATTAAATTGATATAGCGAAAATATTATATTGTACTGTGTTAATTGTTTTATGACATCTTAAAATAAATTAAATTAGAGATGTCAGTAAGTCTGTCTGTGAGTTTTGGATTTAAACAAGAACCGATAATGAAAGACGTCTGTCTGACAGGTATGCAAAATTTCCCTACTTTTGAAATGCGAATTCTAGTTCCTACACTATAGCTATTTACATATATATGTGATCAAAAGAAGTAATAACGCCTCTAAGCTTTTATAAATTATATTTTATTTTACAATTTAAAAAATTACTT
>BMAW01006966.1:20275-52509 GCA_019974015.1 Nephila pilipes | reverse complement strand
AATACAATTTTGTTAATTTCAAGGCGGAAAATTCTGCCGAAATTTTTATTTGTAAATTTAGGTTAGGAATAGAAAAAAATACCAAAATATGTGCCTTGTTAACAAAGAATTAAATCAATTGATTTTAGGAAAGTTTTCCAAAGTATTTAACATGAAAATTGTTCTAAATTAGCTTGTAATAACAAAATTCGATTCTGATTCGAAAAGGCATTTAAAGTAGGAAATATTTTTAAACAATCAAAATCTTAACATTTTAAATGGTATTTCGAAAGAAATGATGCAAAGAAGTTAAAGGGATTCTTATCGGCATGTATTAAATTTTCAATTCTGTTTCCTAAGGTCTAAACTAGTAGACCCAGAATTTTTGTAGGTCTTTCTCGTTTTTGTTGCAAAAAAATAGCTAGCGTCTCTATTTTTTTTATTTTCATTTAATTTTTTTAATTAGTTCTTATAGTTTTGATATGATTTTATTAGAACACTATTTAATAAACAAATCCTCGAGAATTATTCAAAGATAAACTAGATTCAATTTTGTAAATGTCTTCGCATATGCTGCATGAGTTTTCCTAGTAATAATCCATACTTTAATTATAAAAAATATATTTAACTGGATTTTATTTAGCAATACTTTATCACTAAATAGGTTTCAGTCAATAAAAATATTTCTTTAACTAAATTTAAAAAATTATATTGTAAGCTATACCTGCAATGGGAACAGCAGACTTGGGACAGCAGTCCCATTTCCCGTCGTCTTTCTTGCAGCATTCAGTTGTTCCGGGACACAGGTGAAGTTTGTCGGGACAAATCTCGATATCGAGGTCTTTCAGATTTTGACCCATCATTGTTTGTTCCGGCAGAGTGGTGTCCGGCTTCTTCTCCAAAGTTGGAGGCAATGCATCTGCAAAGTGACGAAAGAATTGTAACATATTTATATGAAAAAGTAAATTATTTGATTGATCTCTTCAGGAAGCAATAAGGGAAATGGAGAACCAAAAAAAAATAGTAAATTTATTCAAAAACAATTTAGCGAAAATTTAGGCAATGTGAAATTGTTTCAAAATGATTAAAGTAAAAATAAGGAAAAGTTTGAAATTTTAATATTTTTTTATCAGAACTCACTTGGTAACGCTGAAGCAAAGCCTAAGATGAAAAGTGCCACCACAAGCGACATTCTGTAAGGGGAAAAATTGATTTTTAAAATATTTTTGTATAAATTATAAAGGATTAATATAAGTTTTAAGCAATAATTTAAAAGCTTTTGGAGTAAACTTTAATTTTTAATAAGAATTTCTGTCAAGTAATTATAATACCTTTAAGTTATTAAAATAAATACCTTAAAATACCGAAAAAATCAAGCAATTTCTATAAATACATACATATATATAGTTTCTTTCTTTTTATTTTAAATTGCAATTCTATTTCTACTGAAAAGTACTATTTTAAGCATTTAAAGTGAGTTTTTATGTTTGAGAAATACATTTGAGAGTTTTAAAGTTACAGAAATATGGAAATATTTTTTAGAATGAAAGTTATATTAATTACCTTTACTGTTTCTATATCTTTATCAACTTTTAGATTTAAATAATAAAAATAGATTTCTTGTTAATTTTAACTAACCTAAGTGTTTTAAATATTAATGAACAAAAAATGAGCATTAGGAATACTAAATATACAAAAACTGATATAAAATAATAGAACACTTTAATTTTTCAAAATTGAATGAATGTAAATAAAATTATGTAAAAAGAAATATGCAGCTATTTCATTTCCTACCGCATTAATTATATTGTGTATCAGTTGTTAATATGAATACGTAAATATTATTTTAATTTTTATTAAAATTCTACGGGTTATATTCATAGAAATTTTTTACTTTATTTGAAAGTGAATATTTTACATGAAATTCTTTAATTCAAGATATTTTACATATAAATTCCGAAATTAAATTTTTTTCGATTCCATACCATTTTTATTCAAATAAACATTTTTATGTAACAAAATAATTCTACGAAACAACAACAGCATTCTACCGTTTGAAAAAAATATGAAACGAAAAAGTGAATATCGAAAACTTCTGTCATTATGATATTAGTTATTATATTATATAGTTATGATATTAGTGAAGATATGAATTTATGTAGTGATAAGTAATTAAAATATGTGAAATAATTTCAAAAATATCCAGTCATGATATGTTAGAATAGCATTTTTTCTGTTCAAAATGAAATTTCTATGAAAATCAAATCTTTTGTCATAAGCATAAATTCAGTATGCCCTGTGACTCTATATGATAAAATACATAAAATTTTAAAAATTAAAATTTACTAAAAAGATTTTTAAAATGATTATTACATAAAAGTTATAATTATATAAAGGTATTAGCGCTTACCCAATGGTGTTCATTGTTGAAGTTTATTTGCAAATTCTGGCACTCGAAGTCACAAGAAAATCTATGAAGAAATTTAGAAAAATTCAGTCATTTATATATTTCTGTCTATTTTTATCACATTCATTTTT
Organism: Nephila pilipes; assembly: GCA_019974015.1. Lineage (NCBI taxonomy): Eukaryota > Metazoa > Arthropoda > Arachnida > Araneae > Nephilidae > Nephila > Nephila pilipes. The sequence continues at coordinate 49,992 of BMAW01006966.1, read as the reverse complement.
CTTACCTTCAATCGATAAGAATTTTCATTTTTGTCGGATTAACAAAACATTTCTAGAAAAAAATATAAATGAAGTGAAACTAAATACTCAAATACATACTTTAAATAATAGTTGAAGTAATATTAAAGTGATAGTTCGTTTCAAGTGGATCAATTTAAAGATATCTTATCTGTGTATCATTTTTAACTTACATTCTTTATGTTTAGTATTTTTTCCTTTACTATGTTAATACACTTTAACTGAAAAACTTTATTTGTAATTTCATACGTCTCAAATGATAAAAATTGTGCAATGTTTTTTTCTTTAATTTTAAGAATACTCTGATATATGAGAAAATGTACGTGTAATATATAATTTTAAGATTTATTTTATTGTAAAGCATCTTTAAATAGTGTTTTAAAATATTTAACAAATATCTCAGAGAAAATTTCTTTGAATCCTATAAAAATGCGATTTAAAAATTTGTCATATTTATTATATATATTACACTTCCTTACCTTAGATAGCAATCGTGATAGCATGAATATATTTATTTGTAAAACAGTAATAAATGACAATTCGCATATTTAGTGCCACAAAAAATAAATGTGTTTAATAAAAGATACACAGTAGATATCGTTATAAGGGAGATAATTTTGTATGAAACTAAAACAATGTTTATTACGAGGGATAAGTAGCTGTAAAAAAATGTAATCTCGGTAGCAAATCTTATAATAGTTTGTAGAGAAAATAATTTGTTTAGCATAAAGTTGGACAAGTATTGAAAATTATTTATTATATGTAACATCAATTTTGTAATTTTTAAGTCAGTTTATAAAATTTCAGTTTTCATTTATGAGTCTGCTTTATTAACTTTTTATGTATGTGATTCCTATTAAAATTTTTTATTTCCTATTAAATACAGTTCTTTTAAATTTGTTAAAAAATTTGTTGCATTTAATATGGTAATTTACTTTTTTTTAAATTTTAAAATTATTTTTCTATTGAAATCAAATAATGTGCGAGGCTTGAAATTGTTAATGTATTTACAAATATTTTATATTAAATAATACTTTTTGTTTTTGTTTTATATATTGTTTTGAATTCTTTCTTTATATATTTTGCTTCACTGATATCTAAAGTCTTTTACTCAATAAAAACTTTATGCTTTCTAGATTTCAAGTATTGTAAAGGAAATTTATTAATTTTAGAGTGGAATGTACAATGATTCTACAATTAAAAAATACATGTACATTTCGGAATTTTAGATTTTCAGACTGGCAAAAATAATATGTGTTACACATATAGGTAATCATATTTTACTCTCGTAAGTGTCAAAATCTTTTTCTTTTTAATTTGATATTAAAGAAATATAATCAAATTGAATATCCTCTTAGACGTGAATATATGAAACATGAATCACTTTGAAGAATATTCATATTTTTTAAATTATTACTTTTTTATTCTACGTATCAATATATGATAGCATTTGAAAATTTCTAGTAATTTTTTCTTAAAATTTCTAGTAATTTATTCTTAAAATTTCTAGTAATTTATTCTTAAAATTTCTATACTCACACTAAAACATAAAATACAGAATTTGTGAAGTGGGTTTTAGAATAATGTTATAATAAAGAAAAAATAAATTGATCGTTGTAACTCTTTTTTTGCGGAATGATACTCTTGAAAGCTTAAAGTCTTAAAATTTTAAGCAAATTATCAAAATATTTATAGTAAATCAATGTGTGACTTATTTAGACAAGGTTTCCCATAAATAGAGGATAAAAGTTTAAGGTGAGGTACAGCACCTCAAAAGGATTGAAAATTGTATAACAATCGCAACCAGACAATTAAAAGGAAAGGGTTAGCAGAGGTACAAGAAGTGAAAGAATATAAGACAGAAATTACTAGAAACATTCATTGCACATAAATATAACAAATGCTGTAGTAAATAATTTCATTTCAATATGTTAAGGGAGATGGGAGATGTTTGGCGTTTCTATTCTTGCCGAGCGTTGCATGCATTACAACGACGGATCATGGATTGGACTAGACACATTTCAGACTCATCAGATGTCTCATGAACAACAGCTCTAAATCATATCTCCTCCCTTCAAAGAAAGAAATTCAAGTTATTTAAACCCGTATAACATTGAAGCTAGGCAGTCATTCAATTCATCATAGACCAAATGACATATCCAACTATCTCCAAACATTTCTTCCGTAAAAGGGTGGTTCCCCATCATGTTGCAACCCCATGCTATGTCTCACAGTTTATGGCACAGGTTGAAGTAAACTAAAAATAATCTGTTCTAGAGAGCTGAGAAACTTTACAGACTGGCAAAGATGTCATAGGCGATGGCAAAAGGAATAACGCAACTAAACAGTCTGATCATTCCGGACTAGACCTTCAGTCAGAAGCCACGCTGTGAATCACGCAGTATCTCACCATAGAGGCTTGCGTTAACTCACAAATACTCATTGTGTTTGTTAAACCCACCATCGTGCGTGAAAAACACCTCGTGAGGAACGAAACATACTATGGTAAATCAGCATTTTGTACATTGTTGGAGATACTACTACGTAAAACACTCACGTTCAAAATGAATTACTGGGCACTGTGACTGTACCCTTTAGAAAAAGTATAAGTAGAAGGATTCAAATTGTAAAATATGGCTTACACTAGTGAAAAACTTTTCTTACGGCAGCAATCGCGGCAAGTACACTAGTACTCGAATTCCTCTCTACAATATCCAACACATTATGTTTCATGACAGACGTTTAAGTTATTCGAGGCCCATTTTCACTGTGCTTGTCACATCTCAAATATTATTCTCAAAACCTCTGATGCCCGTACGAAATCAAACTGTGGCCTGGAACATGTCTCTGTGTAAACCATTCTCGATAAAAGCGTTGAGTAGTTCGGGTGTTGCCATCAACAAATTCATACATTAAGTGCGCGTGTGCAAATTTGTTCGTATGACGTTATACTCTCTTCCCAAGACGACTACTGCTCTATTTACGAAAAATCAGATAAATCCCCTCTATAAATTTTAGTGAACAGCGCACCTATTACGTACGATGACGTTTTCGGTCAAGGGTTTCGCAATGTAATTATCATTTCCTTTTGATATGTCCTACCACCTCTCTAAGTTGCACCAATATTTCTGAGAAATAACAATAAAATATAAATTGATTCAAAGATTGTTTTTAAAACTATTCAGGCTCTCCATCTTTTCCTTAATACACAAGAATGCACCTTTATATTTCTATTTAAGCGACATAGAAATTGTGAATCATGGTTTGGCTTGGTAGGCTCTTAAAGTTAGAATGAAAGTGTTAGATTTTTATATACAGAAAAATACCTTCATGATGGTTCCATTCAAATGTTTTTTTTATAACCAGTAACTCTGATATAAATATGACCCACAACACTATCGTGATATGCTTGTAGCCAATATCCTGTTTCCTGTGAAAGTTTCTAAACATTAAAAAGTGTTTAGCTACACTATCTATTTGATTAGCTAACAATATGTCATGGACTCGAGTAGTGAAACATTCATGACATAGGTTGAAACTAAAAAATCATCTTTATATAAACGGTTATGTTACCAACTATCAGAAAAAACAGTGAAGCTAAATTAAGCCTCTATTTACAAATAACTACACAGACAAGATTTAATCCTAATTTTCTATTTATCTCAAATTAAATCTTTTTCAAATACTATAATAAGAAGTCTAACAAATTATCCTGCTCATATGCTTTGGCTGATTTATTGATTGACAGATTATTAATTTCGCATTTAGCAGCAACCTAATGACTACTGACAAATGATCTAGTAATTTTGAGCCTCAGTCAAGTGACGAAGACGTTACCTGATCTGGCATGACCCTTTCCAAATTTCCACACCACACCTACGAGATAATCTAGAGCCTCGACAGATTCAAAGTGCATCACCCCCCCCCACCCACACACACATGGCTGATATTCAGAGTCTTCACCGTTTGAACCGACAACTAAGACACATCGCCGACTTCATTTGTAAGCATGATCACTCAACTACTGTGGCCACATAAGCATTATTTAACTTATCTCTGATTATTTTTTTTCTCTTTCCTATTATCTTTTCTAAACTATTTCTGAGAAAGGCATTTTATACAAAACCACAAAAGTTAGTTCATTGCAGATCTTAATGTATTCGATTAAATAAATTTCGGGAAATAAAGAGTGCTTTGGAAGGAGAAGAATCGATTGAACAGAATGAGGAAAACGAAGAAACAAAAATAAGAGTGAACTTCACTAACAGTTATTTTAACTTAATTGTTTTATTTAAAAATTGTTTAAAAATATTGGTTAGCAAAATCATTAAAAAAAGGCACTACACTACCAATAAAACAAAAGTTAAATATCCAAGAACGCAGTGTAAAAGTAGAGGCAAATTATGATTTTCCGAGCATCCTGTTAAGTGATGCTTATTGTATTTCTGTATGATAATTCTTAATTGATCTTTTCGTCCAGTTCCCAATAGTTCGTTAAGAAGGTGAATATGTATATCAAAATGCATTTTCTAAAGCACATTTTTCTACATTCTCTAGAATGCGGTTTTTCAAGCATTTTATTAAGACTTTTTCGGTTCTTATAGGTTTCTTTTTCAACTATTAAAAAGATTACTTATTTTAGACATTTAAAGGAATACTTTTACATTTAAGTAAAGTTATTGGGAATATTATTTTAGATATTTTTATTCGTATCATATTAATCACAAATAAATATCTGAATTTTCTCAACCGTGACCGAATAATAAAACTTAGGTATTTCCAGCAAAATTAATTTTTCTGTTGAGTATACAAAATGCTTTTCAGCTGTTAAAACTGACATAGAAATAAATAAAGATCTACTTGAAGTGAAAAAAAATATAAAAGTGTGAAGGAACCAAACTGTGTACGCGTAAAATTTTATTGCCATTATCAACAAAAATAGAAAAAAAGATTTTAAAATAATTGTAAACTTTTATTGAACTCTTTATTAAATTCATATTATAATCATGCAATTCTATACTTACTAGGTGAAGTCTAGAAAATTTGAGATTAAACTATGAAATTTAATACAAATATTTTTCAGGGTCTTATTTACTCTAATGTAATGAACCAAAATACATCTCCTATGTATACAATTTATACATTGCCGTTGTTTTCTTCCTCAGTGTAAAATAAAAGTTTTGCATGTTAAATATGTTAATCTAAATTTTTATAATTTCTAATAATGTCTCACGCATCATCTGGGAAAAGGTTAAATAATTCTTAAATTAAGTTCTTAAAATTATCTTTTTCGTTGCATCGTAAATGTAAGAGTCTGATTTGATGTATCATATTAAATAAAGTATTTAAATAAGCCTTTTATACAAACGCTATATCAATTTACTCACCGTTAGTAAAAAACCTCGTCATATTTTGAGGTGCTTAATAATCACGTAAGACGGTTTGAAATTGCGGGAGAGGCTCAGTACTTTTTATTTTTAAGTAGACAAAAAGAAAAGGTAGGAAACATAAGCAAAAATGCTGCTACAGATAAGAAATTAATATAAGTAGCAAAACTACTTTTAAAAGCTGTAAAATTACAAAAATATGGAGGACCTACTCTCTTTTAATTGGGGAAACGGAGAGTTATTTGCCTTTTTCTTATTTAATCTTTTAAAGAAAAGAACTCGGAGCAAGAACAACAAGAGAAATCTTCTGAAGATTGTTTCAACAAAGAAAAGCATGGTGGAAACAACCAAAGGAACTTTTTAAAATGTTTCTGATTGCTTATTATCATCGCAATAAGAAGCAACACGAGGGCTATTGGCGACGGACCTCGTAATTTTGAACATCGGTCCAGCTGAATATGCTTGCAAGGAAGATAATAGTAATCATAAAAGGGAATGGTAGCATGCAGAACCTTTTACTTTTTTGCGTCCTCTATAGAAAATTAGTAAGGAAACTTACCCATTTAAAAATAATTCAAATAATGTTAAGAAAAATCCGAAAGCTACATAATACACTTTGATAGATTTATATAAGCAAATTATGGAAGAAAGGATAATTTGTTACAGTATTTTAAAAAGTATTATTTCAAGATGCTTTACGGTAGATATTGATAAAAGTTTTATTTAACTATTAGTAATAAATGGGAAATATTTGATAATTTATTCTGGGATGAAGTTATATATTCTTTGTTATAAGGAAAGGTAGCCTTAGGGGTTTCAAAAATTTTAGCTTGTTAGCATCTTACAAGAAGACTTTTTTTTTTTTGGCTATTGTCAAAAAACCTGAAAAACTCGAGAATTTGGAGACAAAAAAAATTGTATCTCTTATATAAATTCAAGCCATTGTGAAACATTCCTACGTTTGTTAAATTGCATTTTTAAAATTTAGAAACGTTCTATAATACTGCAATTTTTGTGAATAACATAAAATGAAAGGTTTATTTGGCATGACAGTATAGAATTTAATACATTTTTAGTCAAGAAAAAATGAATTGTTTCAGGCAGAAATAAGTAATATGATAAAATAAAACTACTCTTCATATGATAGGGAAGTAAAAATATAATATTCATGTCGATGTGTTTTTTTCTCTTAAAAATTGTTCCGAAGTAAGGTACTTGTATTAACTTGAAAAGACAACCTTTATTCAAAATGGGTTTTTAAGAAATAGCATAGATAGGATCATGTCACTATCTTTTTGAGAAGCAAATCCTTCAAAAATGTCTAGGTGTATTAATTTCTTTAAAAATATTTAACTTGTAAATGTAAATATGACGTGGTTTGTATTTAAATCATAACTGTTTAAGCAATTTAAACCAAAAGAATTTGCAATAACACAAATTCAAAGCTAATTTAAAAATACATATTTCGCTTGGAAACAATTATACTGTTACATAATTCGAATGCAAATTTATCATAAGAATATTATTAATTTTCAAGCTTCATGACGATTGCCTCATTTATGTATGAATTTTGCTTTAATTTTAAGCGTTTTTGTCGTCTTTATTTTTCGAAATATTTAGCTCCATTGAAAAACATAAAAATGCGGAAACTTCAAAAACAATTTCTTAGTTCGGGGGACAAAAAAATGACTGCAGATAAAATAAACAATTGTAAGGAACCACTTGAAAAACAATACAAAATATGTGAAAGTGCAACTGGTTTTATCAATACCTTTACCATTCTGAAGATACTTGCACTTTCATTACAATTTTTATTTCATTCCTGATATTTTATTATTGACTGTAAAATAGAAATTTTATCAATAGGTGATAACAAAAAGTAATATTACAAATTCCTATGGTATATAAAGGGATAAATTTGCTTGAATATTTATCTTTGATATTTTAAGTTTTGAAAAAGATCGAAAGATTCAAGCCTTAGCTATGAATTCTCTTGGGTAAGTTCGGCATTGCTTTTCATGATTTAACTTTATTTTAGCTACAATTATGTCATTTTTGCAATATTTCTTCAACTTGTAGTGTGAGTTCATTTAAGGAACTAAGAGAAACTAATAATGTGATTTGAATTGCAAACTGTTTTTATAAATGAGAAATTAATGTGTATTTATGCTTAAAATAAAAATTTTATATACAGTGGAAAATTAAAATGTGTAAAAGGAAAAATTTACGATTTTAATATAATGAAATTTACATTGATTTTACAACTTGAAGTTTCTAGTAAAGGTTTAATTATCTGTTATGGACAACTTGAAGTAGGAGATTTGTTTCATTCTGAGTTAACAACAAAAGACAAACATTGATTTTAATCATCTGTCCCCATAATGGACAAAGGAGAAGGTTTCTGTATTCAAAAATGCTTTATAAAATATTTACGAAGAACATCTATAATCTAGAAATATAAATGGCAGGACTTTTTCCCCAGAATTCATTCTTAATTGTCATAATGATTTACTATTCAAATTCTGTCTAAGTTGTGTGTGTATGTATTTTCATAACTTAATTATTTTATGTGACATATTGAATAACAACTGTATAAATATCATTATGTATTAATTATTAATTAAAGTACGTTATCCCCGGAAAAAAATTAATAAAGGATTTCTTAAATTTATTTAAAAAAATAAGGAATAAATAAGAAAACACTCTGATTTCAAACGTTCTATTTCGTGAATTTCAATAAAGACATGTCGCCTAATACTAAAACAATATATATTTATTTATAGATAACTTTCTACATACATATTTGTCTCGATACTGTTTATGCATGTTTCTCTTATAATTCTGATTTTGATAAATATGTAGTTCTATACTTGCTAAGTATTTTATTTTTATGATTAACTTTGAATTTTAAGTAATTTCACTTTTCTTCTTATGTCAAAGGTTAGTGTAAAACTGTATTAAATTGACATAAGATAATTTATTTTTTCATTTATTTTCAAAGCATTAACCGATTCAAGACAAAAAATAGAAACTGAAGAAACTTTTAAATATCATATATAATAAATTAACGATGCTGACATATGTAACTGAATAAGAACTAAAAATACTTTTTAAAGGAATATTCATCAATACTGGCTCCTTATCAATTATTATTATAGTAAAATACTTTTAGCAAAAAATAAAAGTCTTCCTTTTATTATCTGTAATATATAATGCCAAGAAATATCTATAAATGATTCATAATAAAATATTAGATAAAACATAAATATACGCAAAGAAATAAAGATAAATATGTTCTTACAATGTCTGGAACTTTTGTAAGTTGACTAAGCAGGCTATTTGAATAAACTCAAATATTATAGAAAATTCAGCACCTGAATGCTTGGGATACAATCATATTTATTTGTTATTACAGAAAATAATTTTTAAATTCATTATTTATAACAATTAATTTATACAACCGCACAGGAAATAAGGAATGTTCAGAACTTCATCGATAGAATTTCCATACAGCTTTCATGATTTAAATAATCTATAATCATTTAATCATTTTCCAAGCTTTGTTGGAATTTTTATCTTGTAAGAAAGTAATAGATATTTCCCTAATTTATGCTTAAAATATTTTAATTCCATTTTTAGTAAGTTTAACATCAGTGAGTAACAAGAATTAAATTTGTTAAAAAATAATCAAATAAAAATTATGTCCCATTAAAATAAGAAAATAAAATATTTTATTTTTGATTTCCAATCATATGATTTTATGTACCAGCTTTAAAAAAATACATTTTATAAATAAATAAAGTTAATACATATGTAAGAAATTAAGCATGTAACAGCTCAATTGAAAAGTCCCCGGTCTGACACATAGATGCCGCTACTAGAATTAAATCCACATGTTTTTAGTTAGCCCGAACCCTCACAAGATGCGTGTATAAATTTGACAGCTGTCGGATCATTAGTTTGTGAATTATAGCATTTTGAGTGAAGCAACTTTTGTTATTGAGAAAAAAATGGATAAAAAGGAATTTCGCGTGTTGATAAAATATTGCGTTTTGAAGGGAAAAAATACAGTTGAAGCAAAAACTTGGCTTTATGCCGAGTTTCCAGACACTGCCCCAGGAAAATCAACCATCAAGGATTGGTATGCTAAGTTTAGACGTGGTGAAATGAGCACCGAAGACGGTGAACGCAGTGGACGCCCAAAAGAGGTTGTTACCAACGAAAACATTAAAAAAATCCACAAAATGATTTTGAATGACCGTAAATTGAAATTGAATGAAATAGCAGACACTCTAAAGATATCAACTAAACGTGTACATCATACCATTCACTAATATTTGGGTATGAGAAAGCTCTGTGCAAAGTGGGTGCAGCGCGAGCTCACTTTTGACCAAAAACAAAGATGAGTTGATGATTCGGAGCAGTGTTTGAAGATGATCAAGCGTAATAAATTGGAGTTTTTGCGTCGATATGTGACAATGGATGAAACATGGCTCCATCATTTCACTCCGAAGTCCAATCGACAGTCATCCGAGTGGACTGCACACGATGAACCCGCTCCAAAGTGTGTGAAAACGCAACAGTGGACTGGAAAGGTTATGGCGTCTGTATTTTGGGATGCGCGTGGAATAATTTTCATTGACTACCTTGAAAAAGGAAGGACCATCAACAGCGACTATTACATAGTGTTATTGGACCGTTTGAAGGACGAAATCGCCGAAAAACGGCCGCATTTGAAGAAAAAGAAAGTGCTGCTTCACCAAGACAATGCTTCGTGTCCCAAGTCAGGGAAAACGATGGCAAAAATCCATGAATTGGACTTCGAATTGCTACCTCATTCACCGTATTCTCCAGATCTGGCCCCCAGCGTCTATTTCCTGTTCTCAGATCTCTAAAGAATGCTCGCTGGGAAGAAAGTTTCGTCGAATGAAGAGGTGATCGCCGAAACTGAGGCCTATTTTGAAGCAAAGGACAAATCGTACTACAAAAATGGTATCGAAAAGTTGGAGGGTCGCTATAATCAGTGTATTACCTTGAAGGGAATTATGTTGAATAAAAAAACTAATTTTGCCAAAAAAATGTGTTTTACTATGGTAGGCCGGGGACTTGGTCAACTGACCAGTTACATAAAGTTTTTTTTTAATGTTAGAAAAACTATATATTTTATCCAATATGAATTAGAAGCTAAAAGACTTTTCTGGATTTTACTTAATGTCGATATTTAAGAAATAGAGAGGAAACTATATTTAAATGAGCCTCCTCGTAAAAGGCCCGAATTTTTATGAGGCCTGAATTTTAATGTATGAAATCGCAATATCGACAGCAAAATAAAATTTAATTTGTTTTGTAAAAGTAAATTACGAATTTCAGTACGGCGTATGTCAAAAGCTACACAAGTTGTTATATTAATAACAATGCTTTTGTAGACTAAAAATTTTGGAGTTATATATAACATTTTTTTATATCTCACTTTTAGTATGTGTCTGGTTGCCTCTGTTATGCTGATTGGGCTTGTATCAGCATTGCCGAGTGAGTATACTTTGAAATTTGTTGTTTATATTATTGAAATTCAAATGTTATGAATAAAATCTCATTGGCATAAAATGAAAATATAAATATTAGCCAAACATTTCAATAGAGTTCCTTATTATTGGTATGATAATATATTTATCTTGGTTGTAATGTGTGTTTACTTCATAATCTTCAATTTATAAAATCATTAGTAAAACTTGGAAAAGTTTCCAAATCTTCTGCAGAAATATGTTAATAAAATTAGTATTTTGAATCTCATAATATTTGTTGATCCGATTTCACAATTAGTATTTGGTTCATTGATTGATTCTTTATTAACGTCGCACTAAGAAGCAACACGAGGGCTATTGGTGACAGATTACGTAATTTTTAACATTCACGTTTTTTTTTTCGTAATTCTTAAATGTCTCAATTAATTTCATCGTATTTGTCAAAATAATGAGTAAGAATCGTTGAATCATTCGTTGTGCACTAAGGTAAAAAAATGGTAAACTATTTTTTAAATGTTTTGAAAGGAATCATTGATTTCCAAATGTTTTACTTTTCATTGTTATTTTTAGAATCAAATATTTTATCCTGTGGTTCTAAAAACCTGCATTTCATTATTGAAAAATAAACTTCATTTAGAAATAAATCAGAAATAAAAGGTTAAATTGTGTGGGATTCACTTAATATGGTATTAACTCAGCAGTGGAATAGGAGAGTGATCTCCATTACTCGTATATAGAATTATTTTTATTGCACATTAGATAACCTAAAAATTACATTAATGTTGTGTGGAAGAAATATAATTAAGTAGAAAAAATATTTAAAAATATATATTGTGCTGTCTAATATAAAATTCTTAATTGTAGTAAAGTAGTGCGTTCAATTTTAATTTCGTTTAAACAGAATACAAATGGAATATCCCCCTTAACTTTTTCAAACAAAATATAAATCAAATATTCTAATTTAATATCATTGCATAAAATTATGAAAAATTGTTCAAGATATTTAATTTTCTAAAAATCATAGAATTTTACAGAACATTTTATTTTTATTATTTTCAGTCATTATATATATTTTAAAACATATTTGGAGATGTCTTTGAAGTGAAAATACCCAAATGAAGTTTTGAAATTTAATTTCTCAGAAAGTTTGGAAAATGTTTTTTATTGTCATCTATTGATAAAAATATACAAAATACAAATCAATACTTGTTTTATTTCAAATAAATTGAGAAATTATATTATAATTTTCGTCATCTTTTTCGAGTTAATTGAAAAAAAGCAAAAAAAAAAAAAAAAAAAAAAAACTCCGAAAACAAATTACTGCTCCTTGGTGTTTCAGATGAATTATCTTCAATGCTAGCAAACAAACCCGATACTTCTATGCCCCAAAATACGATGATGGGACAAACTCTTAAGGACCTTGATATTGAAATTTGTCCCGACAATGTCCATCTGTGTCCAGGTACAGCTGAATGCTGCAAAGAAGAAGATGGAAAGTATGACTGCTGCCCTAAAGCTTCTGTTCCAATTGCAGGTATGGCACTAATGTTTTCTCAGCAATTTTGATACAAAAATTAGATTCCAGAATCTTATTTCTAAAACATTTCTGCAGCTTAATTCTTCTATTTTTTGTGGTAGAAAAAAAGTAACATAATTTTGAGCTTAATTGACAAGGCTTATTTATTCTACTTTCGTAACGGAAAAGAAATTTTAATTTAAACTGCCTTTGTTACTGTTCAGTTATTATTCAGTTATATTATTAATATTATTTATTCAGTTACTTAAGGTAATCTCTTTCATTAAACATTTTAAAGAAATTTTAATTTAATACCTGGTTCAAAATTAATGAAAAATTGTTTTACTACAGGCCTTAACAAACAGTTTTGACTTCGGTGGTTTATAGCTCATGTGAAATATGAAATTTAGAAAACTGCACCGTAAGAAAAAAAATTAGGAGGAGCTTTTTTAAGAAAATCATAGAAACAGAAGGAAACATGACACATTAGACCAAAAACATTTTATGCCAGAGCTTTAAAAGGAATAGCGATTTGTAATCGAGAATCATTAATAAATATTATTTGATCTTGTATACTTCTTAAGTGGTTTTAGAATGGTAATTCTCCAAGGGAAAATAAATATTTTGTTTTTAAAATTTCATTCTTAAAAAAAGTTCTTTTAAGTTTTTTTTTTATAAAGATTAAATTTTTAAAAAAATTTGTGCAAATTTTCTATCAATTTCTTTATCAATGAAATCACATTTTGCATAAGCATTAATGCTATAAAATAATAAAACTGTCTCACTTTACCTTAATTTTCACAGTAATATAGAGAGCATATTCAACAAGATAATTGCTTTATTCTCTTTCGTAATCATGTTATACTGGTAATATATTTATTCAGAAAAGGATGAGATAATTTTATTATTTCTATAAATAATATATAACGTTGAAACAGAGAACAACGACGCATTTCACACACCATTCTCTTTCCAAACAAATCAAAACAGAGTTAAACCAATTAAATTAATTTACAACACCATTAAATTATAAAATCGTGTAATTTGTTACAGATGGTAAAATTTTCTTTCCTGTTATGATTTCAAAGAAAATAATCTAACTGATTCGAACATGTAATTTTTTCAATTATTGTAACACGTATTTGAAAAAAAAATATGCAGAATTTCAAAAGGCCTTAATATTATTGAAATACCTATATTGAGTATTTTAAGAGATTTTCTTTATATGTATATATATGTAGAGAATATATGTATAATATATATAGACATATATATATATATATGTGTGTGTGTGTGTGTGAGAGAGAGAGAGAGAGAGAGTTTTAATATCAATATTTATTTTCGAAATATTAAGAAGTAAATTATGAGGAAGCTATGCTATATTATAATGAATTGATTTTTTTTATTAATTTGAAATTTTTACTAAAATATATAACCACGATGGCTTGATCAATACGTAAGTTCACAGTGGAATTCAAATTTTCTTCTATTGAAGATCTACATGATGTACATTTGGGGTAATTCATACACAATATAACAATACATTGAATTAATTGCATAGCTTCATGTATACGATAAGAAAGTAAAAACTGCAATACAAAACAAGATTTAACGTGCTAGAAAGTAGTTCAAAATCACCAGAATCGCTCCAATTAATCCTTCGTATTTGCGCTAGAATAGTCTTAAATATGAAAAAAAAAAAATAATAATAAAATACAGATTTCTATTAAATATCTAAAAAAATACCAAATAATAGAAGAAAAATTTTGGATTTTTCATTTGCCCAAAGTACATAATTTAAATGATGAAGAACAAACAATTTTAATTTATGAATAAATTTTTAATTACACTAAAATATTATATCTTTTTCTTAGGAGACTGTTGCCACCAATTGGGATTCATCTGGACTTGCTGTACATCTCTCGTACCTAAATGCCACTGGTGGGGATGCTGGTGGACATAAATGCATCACACGTTTCTGCTTAACATCAAACGCTTAAGAATGCATTCATTTCGTTGCACTTGGTTGAATGGAATTATGTGAACAACAGTTGTGAATTGTTTTGGAAATAAAATGAGATACAAGCAAATGTTCTATTGAATTTGTTTGAAAAATAACATACAATTAAGTAGTAATTCATGTATTCTATTATTCACATGTCTCTTCATTTAAGTTCACATAATCTAGAAACTTATTTATTAATTCTAGAATATTATTGCTTTCTTTACTTTAATGACTTGCAATCATAATTAAATTTGATTAAATGTTATGGTCGTAAGTGTTACTTATTATCATAAATGAAACGTTATTTTGAGTTGTCTATAGGATGCCTCTAAAGTTTTTCATAAATAATAGGGTAACTTTATTGAAATTAATTCTTTTTGAGCTTCCTAAAAAGTAACATTCTTGTGATATACTTTTAAAAGATTTGATTATTTTTAAAAGGGATCGTCTCCAATTTTGCGAGTTTTACAGGAGAAGCGAGAAACTTCTTCTTTCCATAACATTGCTAGAAAACTTGAAACTTTAATTTTCAGTTATTCAAGAGGATTATACAATTAATATTTGCATTAATTTCTTCTAGAAATTTATTTCGCCTATTTAATTCCTTCAGATAGCACTTAATACTCTATAGAATAACTTCTGCACTGAAGACGATAACCTTAGAGGTATTTGAAAATATATATAAAAAAAGAACCATTTTATTTATTTAAAATATAATATAGGAATAAACGATATGTTTGAGTCCCTATATATTATTTTATTGAATAAACCTGACAGTTTTTTTGCGCTGAAATTAGCAATAATGGTAACGAATTTTGGATCGATTGTAAAAATTTTTGTTTTTAAACATTTACGCTTAAATAAAAACGTATTACAAACTTATTCTAATTCCCATTATTAAGCATTATAATACATTTTTAAAAAAGTTTTATTGTAGGACTAACTTTATATATTTACATAAATATAAATGGCAAATGACATACTAGCAAAGTGATAAAATTGGAGTATAAGTGAGAATAATCATTTTTTTAAAGTTTGTAAGTAAAATGGAAACTGTGAGTCCGTGTTTAATTCTTTTGGTTTTGCAAAATTAGTTAATAAATTTTCAAAGACGTATTAAATTTAACTTTAATATATTAAAATAAAGAAATAATTGATTTTGAGAGATATTTGATTGGTTTATTGATAATTAGAAAGAAAGAAGGTTAATTTTTCAATTATATAGGTCTAAAGGATATAATGTATTTATTTTTGCATATTTTTAGAAAACAATCATGATAAGTATATCATTAGTTTGTTTTCATGAGTATTTTAAAATATGTATTTGCCTGAATGATGCCCTAATATAATTGTGAAAATTTATATTTTCTGAGCGGAATGTTATTTTCCTGATGGAATTTTACTTTCCAAAGCAATTAATATCTTATTGGTTTTGACAATAAAATATGAAATACTCCTTCAAACGACTACCATAGTAAAAAAATAAAATAAATTTAAAAGTTAAAAGTAGAAGCTATTTTTATAGATACCTCATTATCTTTAAGTTTAAGATTAAAACGGTAAGTTGTGATAAGAGAGTTTTTAGCTTTTTTATCTGTATATACAGTTATAGTAATTGTACAATTATTAAATAATGAAAAACGATACGAAAAAATATTTCTCTGTAAATATAGAGGTTATGGTTGGTGAATATAATAACAATGTGTACTGAAATGGACAAAGGGAAAAATGTAAATCAAATGCATATTTTCTTACTCCTTTCTATTCTATTCATGTAGCTTAAATATTTTTATCCATGGTACCATAAGAAAGAGCAGAAAAGAACAAGAAATGGCTTAAGTACAATGATGCGAAAAAAGGCGCTCAATATTTTTATTTTTAAAATCGAATTCAACCATTCGTTTTCATACTAATATGATATTTAGATTGTAAAGTAGTATAAATATTTAAATAAATAAAATTTAAAATATAATAAATACTTTTATGTGACAGATTGCTATTGCCTATATTTAGAAATATAATTTCTCATAACTTTGGATCTATTGAAATTAATAAATAACAATATTGGATCGTAATAATGCTATTAAAAATGATACATACTTTCATGCGTAATATTGAAAAAAGTCACATTTGTATGATACAGGTAGTTTTTTACTGATACATTGCAAGTAACTAAAAACATTTTAATTTAACATTGTGTTAACATGATAAGTAATCTGGCTGAGTATATAAATATGAAATTTTTTTGTCCTATTTCAAGGGAAATTTGCTGCAAACTTTAATCTTAAAAAATTGCTGTCATCATACATACGAACGATGTATATTATATGTAAATATTCCCTCAATCCTAGAACAATCAAATGCCTCTGTATAACATATTTAAGTTCTATGTAAGCTTTTGCTATCAGTTGCTAGAAAATTTCTTAATTTTCATTGAGTTAAAGTGGGCATGAAAGTAAACAATGTGTTGTTATATTGTTTCACAATACAAATTTCTCTTTTTGGAAAACTTTCTTTTACGTTTGAAAGAACCTAGAGCATATTCATGTAATATTCATCTTTGAATTAACTCCATACTATTAGAGTGGCCGGGGTAGCCTATTGGTCATGGTTGCGACCTCGCTGGCAATTGTTTTCATCAAATCGTGGGTCCGAGTCTTGGAGTCGCAAAAGATCATCCATGTAGCTGGAGCTAATGTTCATTAAATCTGTTTAAGGTCTTCACGCTGGTGAGGTATAGAAGTTAGGAGAGAGGGGTTCAAGCTCCGGTGTCGGCCTCATCATTCGACTGACGATCAGTAGCATAAGATCCCTCGCCAGTAGACCTCGAGTTGCTTCTAGAGCGACGTTAATAAAACCAATCAACAATATTTTTGAAAATTGAAATATAAATGTGTTAGTGACCTTTTTTATTAAAAATCATTGTGATGTGAAAATGTAACTGCGTCCAAACATCCGTTTTTACTTGAGCTGCTTGCTTAAACCTTCTAAACTCATATGTCTTTAGAAGTTCTACAATTTGATAGTCATTGGTACATATTTTATGTCCAGTCTATGGCTTCAATTTTGTAAACTATTTTCATGTCAATATTCATACGAGGAATATTCATTTAGATTATAATGCGATAGACTTCTGTTATCCACAAACAAATCGACTCCAATTTTCATTTGTTTTAGTAGCCAAAAAATGAATCAATCACTTCTAACATTAACAACGTCCCCCTTCTCTTTTCAAAAAAAATCTCCCTTTCTTCAAACATTTTAATGCAACTTCTTCCAACCGAGCTACTATAAACTTAATCAGTTATATTCCTATTTTTTTGAAAGAAATTTGTTTAACATTTCATCTAACTTAAATACATTCACCATTACCATAATACAGTATTAAATTAATTGAACTAGATTTCAATGCCGATTTCTTATCGAATGAAAAAATCTATAGAAGAGCAAGAAATAAGTATATTGAACATGAAGTAATTTATCTTGTGCAATAAAAATAAACTGTACGCATTATTTTCCCCCTTAAGATAAATACATTATGAGTGAATATTGGTTATCACATAAAAATAAAAAACTTATTAAAATATTGAATTTGAAATATAATTATTTAATCAAATGTCAGGCATGAAATTATTTTTATTGCATTATTCACATTCTTTTGAAACATTATTACAGAATGATAACAAAAGTTAGATAGTATAATTAGCAATAGAATATTATTTATTTCTGTTATTTCAAAATATTGAATTCTTTTTGTAATAGGTCGACCAAAAAAAGGGGGGGAGGGGAAAACCCTAAATTCCTTGCTAACTATTCTAAGAAACTCTAACTTATTTTTTCTCATGCATAATGGAAGCCATTTCTCCTCAGGTATAGCTGTACTTCAAAGTTGTCGCGTGTAGTGTTTGTGGTACCAGTTAAAGAGTGGAGTAGTAGGGTAAAGTTTTCCATTCCTATGATTTAGATTTATAAAATGTTTGTCCAGTGTTTAAATACTTATAAGACCCAATTTGAATAGTTATCATGTGACTTTCAGTGTTAAGTTAATCCATTTTAACCGTAGCTTATAAATATGTAAATTTGCAATTCATTGGAAACTGTATAGTTTGAAGACTTAAATTTAATCAAATAAACTCTCCAGAAAAGGTTGAATTTAGAATTTATTAAGTATTTAAATACTGCAACTATTTGCAAATAAACAGCGAAATAGAAACGTGGAGTGACCATCTAGTCTAAAATCCGCTTAGGAATTGACTTGGAGTTCTTACAGAGGATCCTTCGGTTGCTTCTCGTCAGCGAATTTCTCTCATCTATGCTGGAAAAAATGTTGAGATTTTACAATTGTAGACGGATCGGATATTCGGGCTATAGAGATGCAAAGAGACCTCAACTATTTATGAATTATTGGAATTATTTATGAGAAGATGCTCACATGTGAAATTTTATTAATGTCAAAGTCGGCAATTTGGAAGGTATACACAAAGAATATCGACTTACATTTGGGTGCAAAATTAAGAGAATGTACATATTAAATCCATTTATACAAAAAGTATTCAACCAAAGATTATGCCGCCGAAGAATTATGCAAATATTCAGAGTCGAATACGAAAGCATACATATGTGTCTGTGTTAAAGATATGGATATGGAGGATATATCCACTTGAGACCCAAAGTCCATTCTATTTTACATTTTTATATCACATGCAGAGAAAGAATTTACAGTATTATGTTCTAAAATTAGTCACTCCATTATATTGGATAGTCCATTACTATCATCAATTGAGCAAAATTTGAAATTATTTGGTGGGATCCTTGATCCACAAGCATTTGAAAATGGCGGATAAGAAGAAAGCATTAATTGAAGGTATGCCAGCAGTTTGAATTTAATTTTATTTTACTTTCACATATTTTTCGAATTAAAAATAACTAATATAAATTTTAAATGCGTGAATAATACAATTATGTTGTGCATTAGGTCTTTCGTTAATTTTTAGGATATTTGAACATATGAACTTATCTGCGTCCAATACAGTGGACATTTGGACTTGGTCTCTTATCAAAATATTGCGAAACACCTCACAAAATATTGCGTGTTAGGAAATTTTTGTTTTGGACAAGGAATATTTATAGTGTATTTGGATAGGGAATTATTTATTTGTGTAACTAAATTTCGAACAAGTACAAAATATATATATATATATAAATTAAGTGTTAAAAAGAGAAAAAATTTTGTCTCTTAATGTAGGAGCTTGTGTTGAATTTTGAATATTAAAACCTAATTTTGGTTCAATTGGTTTTACAGAAATAGTTGGAAACCAGCGTTATTTAGATGCCGAAACTCAAGACCTCATAATGGAGAGTGATGTGTCAAACTTTGATATCAATGATGAAGATGATATTTTGGACTATCAACATAATAAGGTATCCAAAAGTGATAAACCACCAAAAATATAAAATCCAGGGTAATAAAAATTGACAGTTACAGTGATAAGAGCTCGAGTGATGATGAGGAACCTCTCATTATTGAAATGAAAGAAACCTACATCACAAGAATATATACTTCTTTTTAACAGTACAAAATGATTGTTTTGCCGAAGCAAATTCTTTAATGTCTGTGTCTATTTGTCACTAACACATCAATCAATAACTCCCGAGACTAACATTGAAAACGACATTTTTTTGCAATTTTTTTTTTTTATTCATCAACATAACACCTTTTGTTAATCACCTTTTAGGATGATACAATCGTTCCAATGCTTTTCCAAATCTTTTTTTTTTTTTTTTCGCAAGAAATCTTTTTTGTTGCGAGTAAATAGCGATAAACAGCTTTCTGAATCATCGACTCGTTGCTGTTTTTGTTCCATCGAAAGCAATCGCGGCACCCACTTGGAAAAAACCTTTTTCACTTCACTTCAAAAAACCTTTTTCAGTAAATACACTTCCATATGATATCTATGTCATCTCAGCAATCTCACGGAGCTTCACTTTACGATCTTTCATTATAATTTTTGTCAATTCACTCACATTTTCCGGTGTAACGGCTTCCACAGGTCTACCCGAGCGTACCGCGTCATTTGTGTCGGTACGACCACGTTTAAACTCGGCAAACCACCGACAAATCGTTGCTTTTGATGGACAAGAGTCCGGGTAACATTTTTCAATCCATTGTTTCGCTTGCACGGTGTTTTTACCCATTAAAAAACAATGTTTTATCAGAACACGAAACTCGGTTTTTCCCATTTTTTAAACAAACTTCACTCCAACCTCGATAACTCAGCTGTTTCTGGTCCGATCGACTTAAAACTTTGACACGTTTCAAGCAAACGTTAATACTCTAGAAAGACCTGGTTACTGGTTTACTACGAACGCCATCTCTGGGTTAGTCTCGGGAGTTATTGATTGATGTGTTATTTTAT
Source organism: Nephila pilipes (assembly GCA_019974015.1). Taxonomy (NCBI): domain Eukaryota; kingdom Metazoa; phylum Arthropoda; class Arachnida; order Araneae; family Nephilidae; genus Nephila; species Nephila pilipes. Next base: position 29,128 of record BMAW01006966.1, on the reverse strand, counting down.
ATTCAAACATCGAATTTTTCATTTATTTTCCTTTTTCTCCTTTTTTAATTTAATTTGCCTAGCGTTCTCTATTAAATTATCTATTTATTACATTTTTTTTTATATTTAAAGCTTTAAATTTTCAAATAAAAAAGCTTCAAATTTCCATTGATATCTTATGTATCTATATGTTAGATAAATCTCTTAATCCAAAATCGTTGTTTTTTTTTTTTCGAATTAAATAAAAAGTAAAATAATTCAAAATTTTAATTAAATTTTTTTTTAACAGTGGTATAATTTTTGGCATGATATTTATCTTACAAAAGTGTTAAATATAAACTCAACCAACAAAATATTTAGTTATTAATAAGACTTTATTCCTCCTTATACTTTCAACTTTGTTTAGTATATATTTCATGTTGGAAAAAATGGAACTATAAATTCTGTTAAATATATTTGTGAAATTTGTAATAGTCAATAATACTTAGTTAAAAAGGCAATTAATAATACATTTTTTGTAAAGTTTTCAATAATTATAATTTTTGTGTGTCCCAAGAACATAAAAACCTTTATTATGTAAAAGTTAACACATTTGTTTCGATCTTAACTTTTTTATTACTGAAAGAAAAAATAATCAATAAAATAAATCAAAAATTTAATTAAATCAATCGAACGTTTCGTAAAAATGCTACTTTTGATTACAAAACAAGAGATGAGGCTACTACTCTTGTATCTCAGTTATTAGATCTGTCATCTGTCACTGTGATCTTCTGTCATGTCTTCCTTGGATGATGAAATTAAAAGTATTTTAAAACTCAGGGAACTTTTTAAATGCATTTTCCTAGTACTGTGTAGCCTTGTACTGTGTAGTACTGTGTAGCCTTAAATACTGGGAAGGTTGTACTATTTTACTACGTAGCTTCCTCAACTCTAATGTTCTGTCAGTATACTAAGACTAAAAAAGAATCGATAAGTATAATGTCGTGCATATCTTTGTAGATATCTTTACATTCATCTGCTTATATTGAATGGGATGACGTAGAAAATGTAAAACGAACGATTCTAATAAAACAGAGCAACACAGTGATAATAACCAAATTTGTTCCAAGTATTTACAAAAAGAAATATCAATAGACAATTACAACTGCATAAGCTAATTTCCAAATCTAAATACTATTGATAAACTACAGAACATTTCACAGCGTAATATCTCAAAGCGTAAAATAACTCAGAAAGAAAACTTAAAAATTAATTTACTACAAGAATGAAGAAGTAGAATAAAAGGCAGGATGCTTACTTTAGCAAGTAAGGAAGGATGTAGAAAACCTTACAATAGTTCTCGGAACTATCAAAGAAATTTATTGAACATTACTGCATAGATACTATTTTAGAGAAATACATGTAAATTAATCAAGTAAAGAACTCAAAATTTATTTAAAATTATTTTCTTAGTATACAAGTTTACTTTCTGAAGGAACATAAACTATCATAAGCAATGAGAATATGCAATAATAGTACATTAGTAATAATACAATAGTAATAATAATATTAACACTCAAATATAATTTAAAATTAATATTTTATCCTATTCTTAATGAAAGAAATGAGATTTTGATTTCCGTTATCTACTCAGATATCATATCTAGTAATTCGATAGTTTGAAAAATGTTATAATACAAGAATCAATAAAATAAATATTTCCAAAACACCTTTTCCCTATTTTTGTTTTGTTCCATTACTTTTCAGTGTTTTCGATTGCGGTGTCTAATTACACATTTTTCATTACTTGACTTTAAAAATTAGTAAATCAAACAGTTTTGATCAAAAAGATTTTATTAAATAAAACTAATCAATAGTATTAACACTGTTTATGCATATAGTACATTTTATGAAGATTATGGATACAGAAAATTGGAAAACATTTCCTAAACTGGAAATCCTCTGATAAAAAGTCTGATTCTGTATGACGTATCTACGTCCACCAGCATCCCCACCAATGGCATTTGGGAACAAGAGACGTGCAACAGGTCCAGATGAAACCCAATTGGTGACAGCAATCGCCTATTGAATCATATATAGTTTAATCAATATTTCTTATAAATGAATGTTATGTATATATGTTGTGAAAGATTTATTTCTACATTTTACATCATTAGTTAACGTTCTCATAGATGATTTATACATTCCTCATAATTTAACACTTTACCAGACAAAAGTCGATCATTGTTGTTTAATTATTACACACTTTTATCTTTTCATTTAAAATTTTACGCATATGATAGATAATAGATATTTGTTATTGTTATATACTAAGAAGTCATATAGCTAAAAAAATTGTAGTCCGTTCATAACACCTAAGCATATAATTATTCATATTATTGGAAAAGACTATGTAATGAAATAAATACTTTTTAAAAACATCATAGACAGACGAATGTAAAAAAGGACATTAAAATTCTCAATTTGCTTATAAACTGCACTATATTTTTTAATTGTTATGGAAGAATTTTAAATTCATAAAAAAAATTAACTTCTGTTCTCACATTCATCTTTCCATACTAAAAGAAAAACAACTATTTCAGTTCACTAAAATAATTTTTAAGAAAGGGAGATAAAATAGCACGTAATTCTACTTGTAATGATCAAACATTTCTATAAAAATATTTCATTTTATTTGCCTTATAAGCTAATGATCCAACATATTAACGAGCTTTAGGATATTTAAAAAAAAATTCTGATTTTTGAAATGTATTAATACCCATTACCTGCGATTGGAACGGCAGCCTTGGAACAGCAGTCCCATTTGCCATCATCTTTCTTGCAGCATTCAGTTGTTCCGGGACACAGGTGAAGTTTGTCGGGACAGATTTCGATGTCAAGGTCCTTGAGGTTTTGACCCATCATTGTTTGTTCCGGAAGCGTGGTATCTGGCTTCTTCTCCAACACAGAAGGCAATGCATCTATTAAAAATTGCAAATAAATTCCTTCCATCATTCTACTTCTCAATCAATAAAGTCATTTAACATGTTATATATCTTTAAGCCATTTAATTCTGCAATTTTATTTCTTGATGTAGAGACAGTTTAAAATTATGCTATTTATATTCGTTTTTATTACACAAAAATATGTCAGATACAGTAGATTATTATATTGTATTTTGTCTGATCTGGAAACGTCAGAGCTATATCGTGAGAATCCCGATTTCCTCAAAGAAACGTCACGCTATTAAGGACTTTTGCAAGTTACATAAACCTGAGTATAAAATTCTTTAATAAATGTGGAATAGCAGCTAAAGAATTGCTGTATGAGATTAAAAATTGTCTCTACCATTTGAATATAATTCAGAATTATAGGATTTAATACTTAGAGCTTCTGTATAGAGTTATAGAAATATTCTTTTAAACCAGATTAATTCGGAAACAAAATTTATATACCCTTTCCCCCTTCAATTTTAAATCGAATCATTTAGTGTTAGCATTCATTTTAATGAAAATATATCCTTTGAAGTGAAAGATTTTAATACGTTTATAGTTTTCAAAAAAGCATCTTTTTTTAATATAGTAGCATCTTTTATGTCAATAATGTACGTAAAAAAAGTTCAAGTTCCTATTTCACCTATTTCAGTTACCTATCTGAATTTTTATAATGTGTTAATATAATTTATACAAAGAAGTACAGAAAAAATTATTTTCAGAGCTTAGGAATTCAATTTTCAGAAAACAAAAACTAAAATTTTGAATTCAAGATTAAAAATGATCCATAAGAAATTTCGAAAAAAAATTAATATTTTACAAAAATTTCTAAAACTTCCTATTAATTTTTGAATGAAAATATCTGATTTTGATTTTGGGATATTTTCAAAAACCTGCATGAAGCCTTTGTGTATTAAGCAATATTTTATTTCAATTTTTATCACTAATATTATTACAATTTTAAATATTTATGAAATAATTTAAGAATTATTATAAATTTGTATTAAATACTTAATAAATTAATTCGTAAATATCCAAATTAAACGTATATAACACATAGAAAAAGGAATTTATTTAAAATAACTCATTTCCTTAATAGTTAAAGCAAGCAATATATTGTAAAAAATTCTTTATGTGATTCATAAATTTCCCTAAGTATTTAAAATAATTCTTCTAAAACAAACATACTAAAACCTGTTAACAAACACCAAGAAATATTTTTTTCTTAAAATTCAGTTTTAATTATTACATCTTTATGAAGATTTGAATTATTTTTATATTTTGTATACATATCAGAGAAAAAATAATGAACTTCAATTTTCAGATTTATTTTTCATACAAAGAAATGACAAATGCTGGTTTAAAAAATTTTCAAGACATTTTACACTTGGTGGAGTTCAAAATAGTTACAAAGTTAACAATAATTTGATGTTAATGACAGTGAATTTAATTATAATTTTATTGATATGAATTGAGATAATTTTCTTTACTTGATAACTTAATTCAAAGTATATATTATTTAAGCTACAATTATTACTAAGCTATGAATTTCAACAAGTGATAAATTTGAGAGGGGTCATGAAATATTAAGGAATACATGCTTTTATCGCAAAAATGTAGCTAAAACCTTTCATAAAATAATTAATTAGATTCATTTCCTTTAATCTATAAAAATAAACAAATGAAATATTTCTGGAAAATAGACTTTCTTACTCGGTAATGCTGAAGCAAATCCAATCACCAAAAGGGTTACAGCTAGAGGTACACTAAAATAAATAAAGTTTTTATTCAGTAACAATATATATTAATTATTTTTTAAATGTTGAGTATTTTATGAATAAAGTAAAAATTTTCTTTAAATTAATTGTAAAAATAAGACCGTTCAAATATTTCGTTTTTTTTTTTTTTAAAAAAAAAAAAAAAAAAAAAAAAGGTAGTCTTTAACAGAAGGGCATAGTAATCGAACATTATGGTTTCCTCTACAAATAAGGAGAACATTACTATCGATATAAATTTCCTGCAATATTCAACAAAAATATAATTTGCTAGAAAGATATAAAAGTTTTGATTGTACATACTTCTATTTACTTCAGAAACAGGCTGTCATAACGCCCCGGCACTACTTCCCTATCTTACATTATTAATGAGTATTAAAGTATAACTAAACAATATGGTCACTAATGAGTTCAAATTGAACTCAAACTCAACTTATTAATCAGTATTAAATTATCTCTAATCAACACAGTCATAAATAAATTGAACCCAGGCTCCAAATCAACTTATTCATCGATATCAAAGTATAAGTAAACAACACAGTCACTAATGAATTCAAACCACACACTAATTCAATTTATTAATCAATATTAAAGTGTAACTTCACTTATTAATGAATTCAAAACAGACAATAAATAGCTCATTTTGATTTATTAAGATCTCTACGTGATCAAAACATAATCAACCCTGTGGATTAACTCTTCCCCACGTTTTAATCTAAAGATTAATATTGTATCACTAGCTTATAATATATTAATATTATTAACGTTCCGAACTCATCAGTTTCGAGTTTTTCGTAGAACGTTAAAAGAGTGCCTTACTCATACCTCTCATACCTTTACCTCTGTAGATCCTCAATATCCATGTATTCAGCACCACTGCATGACATTATACTGATGTCTACAGTGTTAATTTCCGCTCACTCTTCCTACTACATCACATTTTTTTAATTCTACGCTACTCATAAATGAATCTCCTCAATCGTCTTCACTACTCTTCAGTAATTTTATTATAGTCAATGTAAGTCACATTTCATTCATTAGTGGAAATTTTCAGTTCACGCATCATTATATTAAAATTCCCAAGAACTTGCGGAAGGCTTTTTAAGCTACCATTTCCACCAAAATTGAAATAAAAAAATGCTACTTTTGAATAATTTTATCCTTGTGTTTATAAGCATTCCATTCAAATGAAAACAACAACAGGTTTTACTGAGAAAGTAGTTTTTAATATCTTGAATCAATTTAACCCTTCTTTGCTTGATTTTTTTTCTTCTTTTTTTGAGAAATAAATCAAGGTGATATAATTCATACGCTAGATGAAAGGAAAATATTTCCTAAAATAGAAGTATAAATATATAATATAAAATAATTAAAAAACAGAATGATGGAAATATCTATCATCATGGAAATTTACATGTTAAGCTTAGTATAAAGTAACAAAAAAATAAATAATATATCTTTGTATCCTTATCCACCGATTATTGCTTTTATTAGCAAATAATAATAATAATAATAATTTCAGATTAGTTATAAAAATATTAAGGAAATCGCTAGTTTCTTCAAACTACAATAAGCAGTGGAATGACAAGTTCAAACCAGATGTAATGATTGTGACTTTTGATTTTTTTTAACAGCTATAATCCTTATTACGCAGTGGTCGTGAAAAAATTTGCCAGCAACAACCAATTTACAGTAGTTACACCTGATTTGAGTACAATTTTTTGCACTAAATGGTACTATGGAAATTTCCCTCATGACACAAAGAAGGGTTGATTCGCAATTTTGCCTTAACTAACCTCGGGGACTTTTATCAATTTGAATTGGGCAAAATTAAAATTTCTTTCCAACCAAAATTAAACTTGATTAGGTGCATTAGGTGAATCTGGAAGTGAAGTGAACTGATTAATATGTTATGAAATAAAAAAAAAGAAATAGAATAAATGGAAAATAATGGAGAATAACGATTTACTGTCAGAGAAGTGCTATTCAAACTAAAATTCTTCAATTGGTTTGGGGGATTGAAGAAATATCCACTGAAAATATTAAGCTACATAATTACTGTTGTTGAACTATAAACGGGTAAACTGGTAAGACAAGACTTCTTATTTAAATCTTAAATTAGGATTGTGAATTAGGTTGAGATCCTATACAGAATGACACTGGATATTCTACAATAATAATAAATAATGAATTCTGCTCTATTCTTGCGCGTTCTCGATTAATATATCAGATTAAGATAAGAGGGGAAAGTTTAGTGAAATGAATGGTAGGCGTTACAATGTTAAAGTAAAATAGATGAAGTAATGCTAAGAAACTAAAGCATTAATTTCAAATATGACAAAATATACAGTTCAATTTATTTATCGATTCTTTAATTTTTCCTTAAGAAACACTATAATTTTTACATAAATTTACAGTACTTTAAAAATAATGATTCCTTCACTTTAAAATAGAATGCAATATGAAGTCTAACATACTTTATATTTTCATATTTCTATGACAAAAAAATTATTATTTTAGATGATAAAAAGTATAATAAATCATTTCAGAAAGTACATCATGATTAAAACGTTATTTGTACTAAAGAAATAATTTTTCTTACCTAAGAGCCTTCATTGTCGGAGAGGATGGAGAAGTGTTAAACTTTCTCAATGTTAGAAAAATTCAAAAATAAATTCTTAAGTAAAATATATATTTTTATACTTTCCATTATCGTTTTTATTGCATTCATATCTCTTACCTTTATCAAACATTTTCAAAGCTGCAACAATAGTAAAGAAAGGAAAAGTGAAAGTGTATAGTGAAATTCTTTAAGCGATTATATGTAGTAAAAGTAATGTTGAAGCACATTCAGCAATTCTTATTCAAGAGTATTTTAAATTAAACGGCAAACATTTTTTATCGAGAATTTAGATAAAATAAAAGTTAATCTATTCTTTCATTCAAAATAATTTTGATACTTTTTATCTGTCTACTCTCAAAAGATAAAAGCGCAAAAACCATTTGAAACGTCCTTTTATTAATCATACAGTTAACTGAAAAATTTATAATTATTTTAATTTTCTGCCTGTATTGATAACTAAATAAAATATTAAATTAAATAAATATATATGAATTATCTTTAAGAAAACACAACTTGAAAAAGAAGTTAATTGCTCTTACATTAAAATTAGTAACAATAAAAATAAACTAGAAAACTTTGAATAAATTTCTCATTCGTCATAAATTATAAATAGTTGATTTAAAGTACGAATGTTTGTTTGTATATATATATATATATATATATATATATATATATATATATTAATTATTTAACATTTTCCAAAAATGTGTTGTATTTCTCATAACCCGTAAAATTATATCTTAAACTAATACAAGATAATTCATCATATAAAAGAGATTGATTCAAAGATAAAAAACTATATTTTTAATTAAAATATTCTTTATATATGTTTCAATGATGTTTTAAAATTCATTGTAAAATGTTGCTTATCATAATAACCTAAATTCGTCTAAAGGATATAATCTTATGTTTCAATACATATTAAGTATAAATAATGATTAAATATAAAGTAATTTAAAGCAAGTTTCAAGATACATTAAGTTTACGCATCAGATTCAAGATACACAATGTTTAATTAGAAATCTGAGAAATTAGGATCTTTCACTATTTGAAATAAATTAAGATATTCTGAATAAGGTTACTAACAAATTATTTAAGATATTTTTGTGTTTATAAATTTAAAATAAACAATGGTTTTTTTATTACTTCCCAAAATTTTTACAATTATGTTATATATATATATATGGATGTGGTGTGGATGTGCCCTGGGGAACGAAACTATTCCACTACTCTGTCACACGACACACTACTCGCATATCATGCTTAATGGTCGGGGGGCTATAGCCTGTTACAGCCGGTCTATTTTGATTGTGATACGTGGAACCTCAACGGGATAGCGTTATGCTGATACCATGCTGACCACTCGCAGGATCCTTACTAATTATAGTTTTCTGTTGGTAATTTTGTAGAAAGATAATGCTTTTCCGCATACAGCTGGAGTGGCTCAAGACTTTCTAAGTTATATTAAGACTCTTTCATTGCCGACAAGCTCACTGGATTTGTC
>BMAW01006966.1:0-20265 GCA_019974015.1 Nephila pilipes | reverse complement strand
CGTGCTTTATTCCGTTTTGACACTCCCGCATTGTCTAGCTGCATATTTGCGCTTGTACAGTACCCCAACCTAGTTAATCTCCTGATGGGTTTTATAGTATTCTCTCTCTTTATATATATATATATATATATATATATATATATATGGAAATTGGGGAGATATATTGAAAAATTAAAGAAAGAAAAAAGGGTGAAAAAAAAGCAGTGTAACAGAACTTCATGATCTTTTAATTGTTCGTGGATATTTTGCTTTGATCTCAAGTAAATAAAAAAGGTATTAAAAGATTTAAAAGAGTGGTAAATATTTGCTGATTTCTGAATATAATCGGAATAACATGCTTGAATTAATAATATTTTTTTTGCAAAAAAAATATCGTTTCTTGATTATGTTATCCTTGTCCAGCAATCGGCAGACTTTTGAGTGAGAAGTGTCAAGTTATCATAGGGAAAAGAAAAAAAAATAACAGGACAATGAAGACATCAGGCAGCCGTTTTTACGTGCTGCATGCGTACCTGAATGAAGATGTGGAAGCATGATCTAGGTAACAGTCATCATTTGTAATTATTAAACAAATATTTTTGTATTATATGTGAATAAAATTACTGGCTAATAAATATTTAATTGAATCACAAGGCAGAGAAATTTAAATTTAAAAAATGACACTTTCTCCATATACTTTAGCAAGGTAAACTTGTCCAGATCTGTTATCCAAAAAATTATTTATTAGAGCTAGAAGTTCTACCAGTTAGAAATTTCGTTGTACTTCCATCAATGTCAGAAAAATTTTGTTGCTTGATGTCATTTAAAGAAATAATTAAACAATTAAGGTAAACATAAAAAGGAAAATTTGAAACCATTTTTGTTATTTCTTTTTCTGAAGGCGTCATTCCCATTAACAAATTGCCACTGAAAACTTGGAACTCATCTTAAAACCTTTTGTTAAGTAGCGTGATGTGCTTTATAAAAAACATTTTCAATAATTAAACATATATTGTAATTTAAGAAACTTTTTAAAAACAAGATTTTTTAGAGAAAGTCTTTGCAAATTTAACTTCTAACAAATATATATGAATGCGAAATTCAAAATTATTTGTAAACGATATCTTTCAGTCAACTTTTAAGTATCAATATATTGTTTATACATTTATATTAATTCGTAAATTATTCAAAAAAAATCGTATTGAAATATCTGATTTGTTCTAAAAACAGTTTTTTATTACTTTTTAGCATCTTTAAACAAACTGCATTATTTAAGGATTTTAATGATTAAAATCCTTTTAATTTTAATCATAAAATTAATAAATTTAATCCTACTGTAAAATCAGTAATTTCCTGATTACCGATAATTCTACCTTATTTAAGAAACAACAGACTTTAAAGTTATTTTTTATCAATACTGGAAAAACTCATTTTAATTACATGTGTATTCTCTAATATTATTTTAATATTTTATGAAACATATTCTTATCAAAGTACTAAAAATACATACTTTTACATTAATTATAACTTTTTTATTTTCAATCGTATATCGGTACAACACGAAAAATAAAATTTGCTAATTTTTTTCATTTTCTGTTTCACATGTTTATTATTCCAAAGGTAGTTCAAAATGTGCATTGGTTTCAAATTAGAAAAAAAAATTATTCTGTCGTTATCTTTCATTGTAAGTAATCGTTAGTCATGAGATTTAAATATTATCAATGAAAAATAAAATCATTTTATGAAATTATGCATTCTAGAGATATTTTTTAAAAAAAATTGATTCCATTCTCACCTTAATTTTATGTTTACTTTCTTTTTATGTTCAGGTGGCATAAGGTGACAAAATTGAAAATCAGCAGAATATAGTATTACTTTCGATTTAGTAAGAAAGTTTCTTACTTCTAACAATGAATTACAAAGATATTATTATCAGGTCTATCATTTGAATAGAGTGGTCAAATTTCACAATACTGAACTTAAATCCGTATATAAAAGCTTAATTTTCCTCGACTATTTATGGCTTGCTTCAAGAAGTTCTTTAGTGTTCTAGAATAAATACTGATTTTCTCTCTTCGCTTCGCAACGAACCATTTTAGGTAAATATTAATTATTTGTTCATGTAAGTGATATTTTAATATTTAATTTAAGTAAGACAGTATTATATTTTATTTTTATATCAATAAATTTCAGTATTATTACTTTGTGTACGCGTTATGTTTGAAAGTTTAGAAAAAAATTAAGGCTTTTGAAACAGAATATTAAGAAAGAGATTTATGTTATACGAAAACACTGCTCGACAAAAATTTATTAGAAAACAAACAATACAGATTTCTTCAACATTTTGAAATTAATAAGTTATTAATTTAATAGAGATTTACTTTTATCATTACGCTTTGCCTGATATTTTAAATGGATATTATAGTTATAAAATAATTGAAAATTACATTCTATTGCATTTTCGTCTATAAAACTACCTAAAATCATTTTCTTAAATTTTTAATTATACATTTAAACGTTTCAATTTAATTTCACTATATCTCTTTTACATTTTATTGTAATTTCGACCAACATAGAAGTAATTTTATAAATTTCAACTGCATTTCTTTTAATTTTATAAGTACATAATTTTTTAAAAATTATAAAAAAAAAACACTTCTAGTTGCATAAAAATATTTTTACAATTTTCTCAAATCAACTTCTTCACATCTGACTTTTTATCAATTCTATTATATTATTATTTACATTTCTGTTGATTAAGAAATATAATCGATTTTAACAGTTCAGTTGATACGCAATAATATTAATAAATATATTTCAATATTCCTATTTACATCATAAATAAATATTTATCTCAAATTTTTTGTTATTATTCAGAATTTGAATGAATTTCAATAAGTGCATTAAATATGTAATACAATTTAAATGTTCTTTTACAGAATGTCTTTATCTGTAGTAATTCTGTTCGTGGGATTAACATCTGCTTATTCCCAGCTCATATCTCCAAGTAAGTCTATCTCATGTACATTTAAGATGATTATATTTGCCAAATTGTTTAAATTTTTACTTATATATGTTTATGATAGATATGTGATATATATATATATATATATATATATATATATATTAAGAGAGCTAATTATTAAAAATTTCAGAATTATAGAAAATTAAAATGTTTAATGTTCTCTACATTAAAATACATCAATTCACCTCTAAAGATATGAAAAATGAAACAAATTCATTTTTGTTAATATCCAATAAAAATCACAATCACTTTTTGAAAAAAAAATTGATTATGTAAAATTTGATGAATATAATCTTTTTTATGACATAATAATTATTAAGAGAAAAAAAAATCCTTCTAAAGGCCTAGTGGTCAAAGTCACAAAATTACACCCGGTGAATCATGGGATCGATTCCTGAGGTGACTAAGAACCAGCAGTGTATCGGGGCTGATGAGCATTAAATATTTCATGATTCAAAGTCTTTCCATTGAGGTGATGTGGAAGTTTGTAGAAGGAGGTACCAGATCAGATATTGTCTTTATCACTTGACTGATTTTTTGAATAAGAGGTCATCGCTTATTGCACCCGTGTTGCTTCCAAGTACGCTGTTAATGGATGATCAATCAATCGATCAATTTTTTTCTTTATTTTGTAATCAAACTATTTAAGGACCTAAGAATGTAAGGATGTTTAAAATATATATATGACAACTTTCTAATATTTTCTAATCTTAATGATTCAACACTTTTTAGATGCCTTACTATCGACTTTCGAAAAGAAAGTAGATATCACTCAACCAGGAAACACTATTATGGGCCAAAAACTGAAAGATCTCAGCATCGAAATCTGCCCTGACAAAATTCATTTGTGTCCAGTGACAGCTCCATGCTGCAGGAGTGAAGATGGAAAATACGATTGCTGTCCCAAGGCTGCTTCTGTAGCCTATAGCCAAGGTAAATTTCACATTCTGAATTTTACAGAATAATTTTAAACATTCCTTAAATATACCTTTCAAAGTTTTGGAATGATTTCTTTAAATATATAATTTAGAAAACATGAAAGCGAACGCAGATAATTTTCAAGTATTTGTAAAATAATGAATTTATTATTATTACTATATAGAAGGTATTTGGGATCACATTCTAATCACGTTCTTAAAATATTCCTTTATTGTTATCATGCCCTTAAAATTTTAATTGTTTAGAAAGCTCATAAATAGAAATAATCAATACTTAAACATTCAAAACTAAATATAATACAGTTTTGTTAAATAGTATAACTAGTATTAGTTATTGCCTACAAAAGACATGGAAGGTGACATTTTAAACACATATTTGAAACATTCCTTTATTTATTTATTTATTAAATATACTTTATTTATTTATCTTCAGAACGAAAATGTAATTGAACATATAATTTACCTGTAAAAAAGTTTGAACTATTAAATTACTAGTAAAAAATAATATACTAATAAAATATTGTAATAGTTATATGCAAAATTTTGCAAGAAACATATTTAGCTACTCAGTGTATGCTTCTACCTATAATTATTATTAAATTACTCAATTAAATATAAGAATTAAAGTAATTGATGAAATATCTAGAAATGGACAATAGCAAACTTTTCCAATATCAAGTTAAATGTAATTAAAATTAAAGCAAACGATAAATTATTAAACTGAATATTATATTGACTACATGTAATTACAATGAAAGCTAATGATGAGTTATTAAATTGAATATCATCTACATCTAATTAAAATGAAGCAATTGATAAAAAATTGAAAAATGAGCTGGTACGCCAAAAGTGATCCACCTAAACTAATAACCCATTACATGGCTAATAAGAAATAAAGTTATTTCCATCCTGATGTAGAAATAATTTACTGCGTAATTATTCGTTTTATATTATTTATATAAACAAGAATTATTAAAATAATTATTTTAAAAGTACTCATAAAATCCTACACACCTTTGCTTACAAATTAAGAAACGTTGTAATTGTGAATGTTAATTCAAAGTAAAATCGGCCGTCTCAAATACCTGTATTTGCAACACGGTTAGTCACATTTACTCTACTTTAAGATAATTCTAAAGTAAGACTCAAGCAACAAAGTCTTCAGTCGAAGTGAAAACAGCACTTTTTTATATTGTTTTGAATTCCTTCAAAAGACCTCAAATAATTTGTGATAATATTCCCAGTTACAGAGAAACAAAGGCTAGCCTTCTGTAAAACTTGATTAGCTAAGCTAATTCGCCAAATTTTCGTCAAAGAATGAGTTATTATTTCAAATTTATGTTAAGAATTAAACAAATTTAATTTTATTGATAAAAAATTAAAAACTGGCAAATACTATTTTAAACATAAAACTTCATTATTTAAACCTTACATTTTTATAATTTTCTGGCAAAAATAAGAAACACTTGAAATTTTATAATCATACAATCAAAATAAATCTGATAATTTGATTCTTATTCTTTAGCTTACGTTTGAACTCTTAATCTTTCAGGCGAATGCTGCAATCATTTCGGATTCTTATGGACTTGTTGTTCTCCCAGTGTGCCCAAATGTCATTGGTACGGTTGCTGGTGGGGGTGAAATTCCACAAACTATCATCTGAGAGATGGATGCTGTATTAATGAAGCTCATCATACTACGTTTTTGTAATTGTTCTTTAATTTCAGACACACTGAAAATTAAGTAAATATAATGATGTATTTTGGTAAGATAATAAAATTATCATAAAATTTAATTGCTTTGTATTATGCAATGTAACACTTTTCATTTAAAACAGATTCAAACAGTAGATCATAAAAAAACATTATAAACTTGACAAATATATTTTTTATTTAGGTTTAAATAAATGAGGCAATAATATTTAACTTTTCGAGTATTTTACAAACTGTTTCAAGACAAAAGTCAAATTTTACTTAAATGGCTTTATCGCATTTGTAGGCAAAATACTTTCTAAAAGTGAGTGTGTGTGAGTTTGTGAGTATTTGAATATTATAACAAATAATGCTAATAATTCAAAAACTCTAATAAAAAATTAGGATAATGTCTAAAAGTATGAATTATAAATGACAAAAAAAATAATTTCGTGTATAATAAACAGTATTTGTTAATTTTAAATATTCTATATTGTTTCATATGCCATCATTTTATATTAAATTTTATATTTATTCAACATTAATTACAACATGAATTGTAATTGGTTAAAATCGCATTATGCTACAAAATATCCTTAACGATTTTGCATATATAGGTCAATCAAGTATATATTATGAAACTTGAGAATTGCCACAATATCATATAGTAGGTATAACATGAATCCCATTCCCATATAACATTAACTTCATTGAAATAAAACGAATTTTAAAAGGCACCTTGATTCCGATCAAGTCAAAATTCACGAAAGTTGATTTTAAAAGATTTCACTTTTTTTTAAAAAATATAATATTCATATTCTTAAGACATTACGAACGTTTTTATGCCCTTTTAAAGAATAAAACAAACAAAAAAATACAATCGTCATTTAAAAATTCTTTCATCTTCTATTTTAATTAACTTATTTAGGATTAAATCTCATGAAGACAGATTGATTCAAAATTTCCTTCCATAATTCTTATCTCTAAGATATTTTTCGCAGCAAAAGTAATGTAAGATTCTGTAGAATTTGTTTCAAAACCATTCCAAATAACTAACACCTCTAATATAAATACATACAGCATTTAAGACTTTTTCTCCGTATTCTCATTATTATTATTTTGAAGTTCAAGTAAAACACTGAGAAATTTTTAAAGAGACGTTCAAAAAGTATATATATATATACTGAAAACTATATGATACTTCCATGAAATACTGTATATAATTTTGGACATAACTCATGACATTTTTTTCTTGCACTTGCGCGAATGAGTGACTAATCAAAGCAATCCGTTTGAGATGAGATCCTCTTGTTGTCGGCAATGGAACCTTTCAATTCGTCTTTATGTACCTTCATTCATTCATGTTTGGATAGAGAACAATATCACAAGGTGCTAGTTTGGTTACAATGATGCTTCGCAGTTACAACTTCATATAGATGTAGGCCACCATTTTCTTCAGTTCTCCATACACCAAAGTCACCTGGTCTAAAACAACTGCATTATTTAGCGATTTTATGTAGGATTTAGCTACAAAAAGAAATTTTTAAAATCGGACAAGAAATAAATTTGAGAGTAATACTTTTTAATCAAGAATTATATGTGAATGCCTGCATATATATAGGGTAGCGTGCTAATTATATAATATATTTTTAGGTATTCCTAATGATTCGATCTAACTAATTTTAATAAACATTTAGTATAAAATTATATCACTTCGGGATTGTATGACTTCTTTTTCATATTGTGGGATGAATTTAAGCAGAGTTTGGCTCAATAACTTAACTTAATAATGAAACCTAAATTTGAATAAAGAAAAAAAAAATCGCTTCTTTACTTATCTAGTCTTTTTTTCTCTGTCTTTTCCATTAAGTCTCAATCAGCTTGAAGTCAATGAGGCCAATTTGAAAATTTAACATTATTTTCCTCTAAAATGTTGTCACTTTTTTTTTTAACTTTTGGCACAATACAATATCTTATCAATCCTATTGGCCATTGTTCTTTCAGTATAGAAACTGCTTTTTTTAAACATTTAATATATTTGTCGGAATTATCATCATTCCATTGAAGGACAATTGTAATTCTTTCAATAAAAAAAAAATAATCGAGCGTTCTCAAAATGGTTCATTTTTTAACTAGGTATTTCACACTCAATGTGTTTTGGAAACAGTTCGTCGCCGTGTGATTTCCCGGCGTAGCAAGACCTCAGACCTTGTAGAACAAAATGAGTTTTATCAGAAAAAAAATAGAGTTTTACCATTTTACTATTGTTTTTCACTCTACATTTTTTTTGCAAAGCTGCAATCTCTTTTTCATCATTGACACAGTTAGATGTTGCTTTTGCTGAGGACAGACAGCCTTATAAACAACTTCTAACAACCTAAGACGAACGCGGGAGTCCTAAACAGGAACACCAGTACCAACTGTTAAATCTATATGACCGACAACTCAGCGAAATTAATTTGGTGGTCAAAATTTGTCATTCTGGAATTTTTTTCCGTTTCCTCAGTAAAGTAGTCCTTCCTAGTACTAGTTTTGTACTTTTTTGCACGTTTTCTTTTCTGCTGGAGTGATAAAAATGTCCACCTTGTTACACCGTCTAATAATTCTATTAATAGCACGAAAGGTTTTATAACACTTATTAGAAGTGTCCCTCTAAGTGACAGAAAAGTTTTCACTTTTGGTCCATATCTTTATTATGTTCTTTGGAGTGAAAGAGATATATAAATCACTGTAATAACCTTGTGATAGCCATACCTCTTCTTCGAATTAGCTGTCATCATTACAGCACCTTTGTTTTCATCAGACAAAATATTAAGATTATTAAGAATTTGAAAAATGTAATTAAAAAGTAAAATTAAATTTTCAAAATATTAAAAAAAAAATTATTGCTTATGCCATGCATTAACTGGGAAGGAAATTATATTAGTATGTATAGTAAATTTTGCAATAATTATTTTTTAAAAGATTACCATACATTTAAATTTGAAATGAAATACCAATTACATGTACGATAGAATTTTAAAACTCTTAACCAAGAATTAATCTCTTACATAATTATAACGCAGTAAACGTGTTCTTAAAAAAATAGGGTAATTCTGTATCGTACAATTTTTAAAGCATTTCAAATTTGCTTGATATTTATATTGTAATTTTTTATTACAGCTTACATAATTTGTGATTATATTTCGTTAAATATATATATATATATATATATATATATATATATATATATATATATGAATCTTGCTATTTCAGAATTGAATTTAAATACTTGGAAATTTAAAAGAATACTTCTTATTATAAATATAACTTTGTACTTTGTTATCGATAATTTTCAATTTTACATCTAACAAATCAAATTGGTTGTTACTGTTATTTATTTGAGTCATATTTAAATATTTTCGATAAAAATAGATATTAGATTTATCAATAGAATTATAATTGTAATAATAGATTTTTAGCTCATTGAACTATCTATAAATAGTAAAATTGAAGTAATTTCCGGAAGAAAGGTCGCAACAGAATACTTGCGCACTCGAAAAAAATGGAGCACCCTCGCCCTTCTAAAATTGGATAGAAATGCCACATCACCGTAAACACCACACTAAGTTAAACTGTGAGTGGAATCACCGTGAACAACACCGTTGAATAGTCTTGACCTAACCTATGTAATAATATATTGCGTATCAGTTAAGGAAAATACATGAAATGAAACCACAACTTAAAAGAAATTTTAGGTGAGAAATATTTATACAAATATACTTAATATCGTGAGAATATACTTATTCATTCATAAATATACTTACATTTACCCAGTAAAGAAATATATATACATGATATTCAAACTATGATATAAAAAATATCGTAACAACGAGATATTAAATAGAATAAGACATTTTTTTAAAAAAAATTTACTTTCGCTAACAAAAATAACTACAGCAAAACTATACATCATACAAAGCCATCAAAATCTGATCGCTATATTCACTATATCTGATTATTTAATATATGGATGCTGATTTGAACGAAAAAATGGAATTATTGTTCTGAAATCTCATGAACTTTAAATACGCAGTGTAGGTCCGTTTAAATGGTAGAAAGCAAATACAAAAAAGTTCAATAAAAGCCACTGGAAGCCACTATCTGGTCCTCCATGTCTTATTCCCTTTTTTTATAATTCTTTACTACTAAATTTAACACAACTTTTTTTAAGAACTTTCTAGTTAATAAATTAAATTAATCAAAAGATAGAACATTACTTAAATTACTAAATTTTAATATTATTAAAATGACATTTAAATGAGCTTCAATATTTCATTTAATTAAAATAATGTTTAAAATCATAAACATGAATTGTGTAAATATTTTTGTTTTGAATGTACTTAACTATAAATGTACTATTTTTAATCATACTTGTCTAATTTAGTTTATAATCTGTTAAAAAAATAATTAGAAAAATTATCAGCTTTTTTAATATAAGTACCTTAACTATTTGTTAATGATTCTATATTTAGTTATATCATTATAAAATTTAAGTGTTAAAATGTATGTGGATATTTAAAATGTAACTGCTTAAATCTATGGGGATATTTAATTTTATTTATTTGAAGGAAGAAAATATTTTCATAGAAATAGTCAGTCTATTATATATTAATTTCAGTATCATTAATTTTATTTCGAAAATAGCATTATTTTCTTCAAAAAGTTTATTAAAATTTTATTGTAGCAATGTTTGCAAACAATAGCATAAATATCTGAAACTTAATCACCATATCTTATCACAAAATCGTTTTGTAGCTTTATGATGGACTTTTTAAATCATTAATTTTGGTATTTCTTCAGTAGGAAACATGATGACATGATTTGGGTTCATTTGCCTTGAACGGACAGATAGCCTTACAGTTCCTTAATAGTCGTATAAGAGTTTATATGACTATATATGCCCATTAAAAAGCATTTGAAACCATTTTCTTAAATATTATTCTGACCACAGTAACAATTTCAACAGTACATTCCTTCCATTAACGTTTCCAAAGCAAAGCACAAAGTAAATTAATACATTAAATCAATATTTTTTTAAGGAATATACTGTGTTATAGTAACTATGCGATAAAATTACATCTCACTTAAATGATAGAATTCTTCAAATAGGGATTGTGAAGGTTTTCCTTTATTCATAAGTAATATCACAGTGTTAATGAATGTGAAATTATATAAAAATATTTTAAGCCCTGCCTCTTAAATTGGAACTTAGAAGAATGAGAATTTATATAAATAATAGATAATTATTAAATACAGTGTCATTAATATATTTCTCAAAACATATATTTGTATTTTGTATATGTTACTTAAAAATCTTAAACATATTCTATATATATTTAAAAGAAAATATTTCGAAAAGTTAAATGACTGATTGCAATAGAATTCAAATAAGATGTCAATTTAAAGTTCAGTTTTAAAAAAATTTGATTTGTAAAATTTTAAAAAAAAACAGAATTGAAATGAAATATTCTTGAAATACGTAAACATTTTAGTTTTATTAATTACCTTATTTAAGTTGTAAATTCAATATGAAGTAACGATTCCAAAGTCAATAACTGAAATCAATTTATAAAAAAATAAGGGATTGATGAAAAACTTCGAATTCTAAGCAACATACAGGTGCATTTAATATTTTGGAAATGTTGGCTAACTTTTCAAATTAATTATTGAAAATGGTTAATTATTACATGAATACGTAGATGCTCACAATTATTATACGAATAGCTAGAGATATTCATGTAAAAATTATTAATTTCTGACTATTTGGACAAAATTACCTACATAAAGGCAAAGTTTTTTTTATAAACAGTGAATACTTTAAAAATTCAAGTTATTTTAGTTTCAATTTTGAGGTTTAAATAAACAAAACATACATGCAATAAAAAAATATTTTATTGATACTGGTATTCAATTGATGGAATAATGATATTATCATGAAATCAGAATACAAAACTACCATCAATTTAATAAAATTCAAAAATATTGTAAGGAAAAAAACTGAAAGACTGTAATAATAATACTGCAAATAAGATGTCATGTTTTTACGTCCACCAGCATCCCCACCAATGGCATTTGGGTACGAGATCGGTACAGCAGGTCCAGATAAACCCCATTTGATTACAGCAATCGCCTGCAGGTTTATGAAATTAAATTACTGACCAGATACATTTTCATACAATTCACAAATAAGAATATCAAAATAATTATAAATTTTACATTTATTATACATTCATATGTGTGTGGGGGTGTGTGGGTGAGTGTGGGTGTGGGTGTACATAATTCACATAAATAAGAATATCAATATAAAGGTGAATTTTATATTGAAAACTTAATGTTTTCATTGAAGATAAGAGAAATTCATAGAGGAGTTTTCTAAAATAAGCTAATTTACCAAAACCTTATATTTGCTGAGTTAAAATCACACTCTAGACCACACAATAGGCTCCATTAATAACCAATTTTAAAATTTCGAAAAATGGTAAAACGACAAAAATGATACCCGACCCGAAATATTCTACCGAATCCCACACTGTTACGTGAGGATACTAAGGTCCAATTAAACGCATAGTAATTATAACTCCTTTTTATACAATAGTACAAATTTTTACAAAACTGCTTTATACTTTAAAAGTAATGAATTTTATCAAAAAATAGTTTGTATAAACTGCAGGAATTTAAACATTTCAATTTCAGAACTAGGCACTTATTCATTAATAATCTACCTAAATAAAAAAAATTCCCCTTTAACAAATTATTCTTAAGTTTTTATAAATATAGAACTCATAAACCTTCATATATATTTAAACTGTAATAAAACATGATACATTGTTGTTCGATAAAACATACAATAAAAAAACTATTTTTAAGTAAATGCACATAATTGCAGGAAAAGGTTACAGTTATTAAAAATGCTGAAAAATTAAATCATATGATTATTGATTTTTATTTTTTATATAAAGATTTAAAAAATTTAGAGAAAGTGACAATAAACATTTAACTTCTTGTAATCACTGAAAGATTTAAAGGGCAATTTTATTCATTTCAAGGTGGATAATTTTGCAGAATTTTCAATTTTGTAATTGAGGTTAGGAATAGAAAAAAATTACAAAAAATGTGCCTTAATAACAAATATTATTTTAATTGAATTTAAGAAAGTTTTCCAACATATTTAACATGTAAATTATTCTAAGTTTGTAAAAATAAAAATCGATTCTGATTCCAAAAGTCTCTAAGGTAGGAAATGTTTCATAGATATTCAAAATATTAACATTTTAAACAGTATTTCAAAAGAATTGATCTAAAACACAATTAAGGTGATTCTTATCGGAATTTTAAATTTTCAATTCTGTTTCCTAAGGTCTAAACTAGTATATCTAGAATTTTTGCTGATCTGTCTCTTTTTTGTTGCAAAAAATAGTCAGCGGTCTATATATTATTATTTTCACTTAAATTATTTAATTTCTTTTATAGTTTTGATATGGGATTATTAGAACAATATTTTATAAGCAAATCCTCGAAAATTATTGTAAGATAAACTAGATTCAATTTTGTAAATATCTTCGCTCATGCTGTGGGAGTTTTCCTAGTAATAAGCCATACTTTAATTATTAAAAAATATTTGACTTGATCTTATTTAGCGATATTTAATCACTAAATAGGTTTCAGTCCGTAAAAATATTTCTTTAATTAAATTTAAGAAATTATATTGTAAGCTATACCTGCAATGGGAACAGCAGCCTTGGGACAACAGTCCCATTTTCCGTCGTCTTTCTTGCAGCATTCAGTTGTTCCGGGACACAGATGAAGTTTGTCGGGACAAATCTCGATTTCGAGGTCTTTCAGATTTTGACCCATCATAGTTTGTTCCGGCAGAGTGGTGTCCGGCTTCTTCTCCAAAGTTGAAGGCAATGCATCTGCAAAGTGACGAAAAAATTGTAACATATTTATATGAAAACGTTAATTATTTGATTGATCTCTTTATGAATCATTAAGGGAAATGAGGGGGGGGGGGATTCGGTTTATTACAAAAAATTAGCGAAATTTTGAAAAATGGGGAAATTGTTACAAGATGATTAAAGCAAAAATAAGGAATAGTTTGAAATTTAAATCATTTTTATCAGAACTCACTTGGTAACGCTGAAGCAAAGCCTAAGATGAAAAAAGCCACCACAAGCGACATTCTATAAGGAAAAAAACTGGAGTCTTAAAATGTTTTGTATAAAATATAAAGGATTATTATGAGTTTTAAAGAATAATTTAAAAACTTTTGAAGTAAACTTTAATTTTTAATAAAAGTCTCTTCAAGTAATTGTAATATCTTTAAATTATTAAAATAAATACCTTAAAATACCGAAAAAATCATGCAATTGCTATAGATACATACATATATATAATTTCTTTCTTTTTTAAAAAATGCAATTCTCTTTTAATTTAAAAGTTCTAATTTAAACACATAAAGAGAGTTTTTAACTTGAAAATTCTTTTGGCAGTTTTAAGGTTACAGAAACTTAGAAATATTTTTAGAAACACAGTTACATAAATTACATATACTTTTTTACTTTTTAATTAACTTTTGTATTGAAAGGAGAAAAGCAGATTTCCTTTTAGTTTAACTGGCCTAACAATTTTTAATAATAATGACCCAAAATATAAGCGTTAGAAATTCTAATTATATTAAAATGTACGTAAATTAATGCGCCGCTAAATTATCTTAAACAAATTAATATAAATGAAATTATACAAAATATATACACTGACTTCATTTCCTTTCATTCCCTTATATATTAGCTATAAAGTGTATCAGTTGATAAAATGAACACGTAATGTTTCTTTAAATTCTTAATATAATTCTACAGGTTAAATTTACAAAAGTTTTTTTTTTTATTTTGTTTTGAAATAAATATTTCACATGAAATGTTTTCATTCAAGAGTTATAACGTATAAATTACTATACTGAGTTTTCTTCGATTCTATATCGTTTTTAATTAAATAAATATTTTCATGTAACAAAAAAATTCTACAGAATAAAACCAACGTTCTACTGTTTAAAAAAAAAAACTGAAAACAAAAAGTTAATATCGAATACTTATGTTATAACATTAGTAACGATGCCAGTTTATGCAGTGAAGAATAGTTGAAATACAGGGGGTGGACAAAAATATGGAAACACCTTGTAAAATGCATGTTTGAAAAGAAAGATTGATTTTAATGAAATATGTAGGTGGCGCTGGCGTTTTTGACTACTAACGCCACCTATACAACTTCGTAAATGTGCTAAACAGTTCAGTTGTTGTCGGAGTACTGTTATGTGAGGTTGTCATTGCATTATGTCAGAGTTAACAGACTTCGAACGTGGGCAAATTGTTGGAGCACGTATGGTAGGTGCTTCCGTAAGCAAGGTAGCCGAGGTGTTTAGTGTTTCAAGAGGTACTGTATCGAAGATTTATTCCTCATATTTGAAAAGCGGAAAAACATCATCTGCTAAATCACAGCACGGACGAAAGTGTGTGCTGAGTGATCGTGACAGACGATCATTAAGGGCAATTGTGACGAAAAATAAGAAGACCACAGCTGCAAAAGTTACTGCTGAAATGAATGTTGTGTTACAGAACCCTGTGAGTACCAAAACAATTAGAAGGGAGCTTCATAAACAGGGAATTTCTGGCCATGCTGCAATTGAGAAGCCACTCATCAGTGATGCTAATGCCCGTAACAGGAAAAGGTGGTGTTTAAGTCATAAAGCCTGGACTATAGGGCAGTGGAAGCGTGTAATATGGTCTGACGAGTCTTCTTTCACATTGTTTCCCACTTCTGGCCGAGTTTACGTCTGGAGAACGCCATCTCAAGCCTATAATACAGACTGCTTGTTGCCAAGAGTGAAACATGGTGGGGGTTCTGTTATTGTTTGGGCAGCCATATCGTGGTTCTCTGCTGGCCCCATGATAACTGTGTCAGGGCA
This sequence comes from Nephila pilipes, assembly GCA_019974015.1. Taxonomy (NCBI): domain Eukaryota; kingdom Metazoa; phylum Arthropoda; class Arachnida; order Araneae; family Nephilidae; genus Nephila; species Nephila pilipes. Next base: position 4,632 of record BMAW01006966.1, on the reverse strand, counting down.
CAGGACTGCCAAGACTTATGTGAACATTTTGGCAGATCAAGTTCATCCCATGGTACAAACTTTGTTCCCCGATGGTGATGGTGTCTTCCAAGACGACAAAGCCCCTGTTCACACAGCTCACATTGTCCAGGACTGGTTTTCTGAGCACGAGGAGGATTTGTCCCATCTCCCCTGGCCACCACAGTCACCAGACCTGAATATTATCGAACCTTTGTGGTCTACATTGGAACGGAAAGTGCGTTCTCGTTATCCACCGCCCACATCGTTATCTGAACTTGCCACCGTTTTGCAGGAAGAATGGTATAATATTCCCTTGGCACACATACAGGAACTGTATTTATCCATTCCGAGAAGACTGCAAGCTGTTTTGGATGCCAACGGGTTTCCTACACCATATTAAGCAAAGAAACATGTTTTTTAAAAGGTGTTTCCATATTTTTGTCCAACCCCTGTATATGTGACAATGTTCAAAAAAGGCCAATCATGATCTGCCAGAATAGCCTGTTTTTCTATTCAAAGCGAAATTTCTATAAAAATAAAAATCTTTTATCATCTGCATAAATTCAGAATGCCCTATGACTTTCTATGATAAAATATATAAAATTTTGAAAATTAAAATTTACTAAAATTTTTTTAGATAATTATTAAATTAAAAAATAATTATAAGATTTGAGCATTAGCGCTTACCCAATGGTGTTCATCGTCGAAAGTGATTTGCAAATTCTGGCACTCGTAGTGACAAGAAAATCTATGATGAAACTTAGAAAAATTCAGTCCTTTATATATTTCTGTCTATTTTGATCACATTCATTTTCCTTATCTTCAATCGATAAGAATGTTCATTTTTGTTGGATTAACAAAACATTTCTAGAAAAATTAAAAAAGAAGTGAAACTAAATACTCGAGTACATACTTTTAAAAATAGTTGAAGTAATATTAAAGTGATAGTTCGTTTCAAGTGGATCAATTCAAAGATATCGTATCTGTGTGCCATTGTTTAACTTACGTTATTTGTGTTTATCCTTTTTTTCTTTATTATTTTAATACACATTCACTAAAATATCTTATTGGTAACTTTATACGTCTCAAATGACAAAAATTGTATATTGCTTTTTTCTCTCCTTCTATTATAAGAGTAACCTGATAAATTAGAACATGTGAAAATGTAATATAGAATTGTAAGATTTGTTTCAGTGTAAAGAATCTTGAAGTAGTGTTTAAAAATATCTAAGAAACACCTTGCAGAAAATTGCTTTAAATTCTATAAAAATTTGATTTGAAATCTTGTTATTTTTATTATATATATTACACTTCCTTACCTTAGATAGTAATCGTGATAACATAAATATATTTATTTGTGAAACAAAACATATTTATTTATAAAATATGACATTTCACATATTTTATGCCGCAAAAAGAAATGCATTTGATAAAAGATACACAGTAGATATCGTTATACGGGAAATACTTTTGTATGAAATTAAAACATTACGAATTACAAGGAATAAGTAAATGTAAAAAAAAAGGCAATCTCGATAGCAAATCTTGTAATAGTTTGTAAAGAAAATATTTAGCATAAAGTTATATTATTAATGTTAGCATATAATTATTGAAAATATATCATTATCTGTAACGTTAATTTTATAATTTTAAGTCAAATTATAAAATTTCAATTTTCATTGACAAGTCTGCATTATTAAATTTTCCAAAGTAATTTAGAATTAAAACATTTTGTTTCCAATTAAATATAGTTTTTTTTTTTAATTTTGTTAAAAAGTTTCTTACATTTAATAAGTAAAATTTTTAAGTTAATTGAAGTTTTCCACTATTTAATTGATAATTTGTGTTCATAAATTTTAAAATTATTTCAATTGAAATCGAATAATTTACAAGGCTTGTAATTTTTAATGTTTTTATAAATTGTTGTAACAAATAATACTTTTCATTTTATTTTAGATATTTATAATGATTCTTTCTATATATATTTTACTTCGCTGATGATCTAATGTGTTTTACTTAATAGAAAATTCATGATTTTTTAGATTTCAATTATTGCATAGGGAATTTATTGATTTCAGAGCTGAAAAACAACGATTCTACTAACAAAATGTATGTACAAAGGAAAACTTTACATTTTCAGACTAACAAAGATTATATGTGTAATATATATAGGTAATCATATTTTACTACTGAAACGCATATATATTTCAGAACTTTCATTGCTTTCCATTACTTTATATTTAATTGTGGCGCATGACTCAAAGTGTCAGAATCTTTTTTTTATTTGATATTCAGGTAATACATTTAGATTGAATGTCCTTTAAAATATTAATATACACGGAGAAAAAAGAAATACTCAAAAATGAATACCTAGACGTACTCATTTTGAAATGAGTATGTTTGTATCAGATTTGAGCGTATACCTTTATCGAATGTGAACATTACAAGTATTCAAAACCAAAAAAAAATGGGAAATCAGCATTCTCAAAAAATTATTACAGATATAAGGACTATAAAAGTTCCTTTTATATACTGACTACGTATTTTACAAAGTGGGTTTCAAAAACAAATATGGTTTGCTTTAATATTTCGAACTATATTTCGTATTTACCACGCTACACGCGGTAGAATACAGGAATATTAAAATGAGTAAGTACGCATACTCATTTTCGCGTCTGTGTTTGTTTACATTTTTTTCCCCAGTGACTCACTCACCACTACAGAAAGATTCTTTTATTTAAGATATAAAAATGTTGTTGAAATATTATTGATCATGATTTCTGATTTATGATTTGAAAATGATTTTCTGTGAGTAGTTATTTGTGCTTTGCAGGTGTTTTTTTTTGTCTGTATTCATATTGCATCGTAATCGTAGCTTAGTGACTTCTTACTTTAATTTGCATTAAAATTATTTTCATGCATGTAAATATTTGTGTATGAAGCTTATATTTTATAGAATAACATTACAGTATTCAAAAAGCAGTGTTATTAAAATTTTGAGCCATTTTGCTACATTTTTTTTAGGTAAAATCCATTCCAGGTAAAATCGAACATTGATGGATCCCCTTGGCGATTTTTTTGAGATGGCGCCAAAGCGGGTGTTTCAAACTCGGAGCTTCCGAAAGAGAGAGATTGGCTCTTGCGCCATAAAACCTCACAGTCACTCACTCACCGAAAGAGAGAAAAAAGATGGCGTCGTGCCTGGAAGGCAAATGAAGTACCAGAATGACACCAAGGCGGGTATTTCAAATGAGAAGCGAGAGAAGATGGCGTCGAATCCCCTTTTACAGATTTTATAGGGTTACCATAAACAAACCTGCATGGTAACCACATTAGCGATTTATCGCCAAAAGAAAGTTAAAGTTCGCCAGGCCCCCTCCAACTTCGATTCAACCGAATTTTGAATCGGAAGTTTTATAACAAAAACTTCATAAAGTGTAAAATAATATATAAGATGAAGAAAATGATACTTGCAAATAAAGGAGCGCTTATTTATTTCCCTGAAAATTTTAATTGATATATATTTTTCTGTTTAAAATTCATTTTCGATACAACAGTATCGGAAAATAAATTCAAAACATACTCACTGGATTGTTTGATTCTCATATTTGATGCAGTAACAGATTCACAAATGAATACATGACACTCATTTTTCTATTCTACACTCATAATTGATCCAAAATTATATTCAAAAATGAGTATGTGAAGTTTCCATTTTGAGTACGTACAAAAATGAGTATGTGCGAGACTCAAATATGAGTATGTTGGGATAGGAACTATTTTGAGTATGTGACGTATTCAAAAGTGAGTACGTGAAGTTGCCATTCTGAGTATGTGCTTGTTACTAAAAATGAGTATGTGCGAATCTCAAATTTGAATACGTTGGGATCGGAGCCATTTTGAGTATGTGAAGTATTCAAAAGTGAGCACTTTCTACTCGATTTTGCATACCCGTTTTTCGCAGTGTATGAAGCATGAATCTCTTTAAAGAATATTCATGTTTCTATATTATCAATTTTTTTATTCTACGTATTAATATATGATAATATTAGAACACTTCAAATTATTTTTTCTAAAAAATTCTACTCACACTTAAACATAAAATAAAGAATTTGTGATGGGGGTCTTAGAATTATGTTATCATAATAAAGAAGAAAAAAACTGATCATTACAGCCCATTTATAGCGGAAAAGCTAGCTCTAGAAAGCTTACAGCTTTGAAATTTTATGTAAATTATCAAATCAAAATTATAATAAATTCATGTGTGGCTGTATTATACTGGGTATCCCATAAATTAAAGAGCGAACTTTTAAGGGAAGGTTGAGCACATTAAAAGGATTGAAAATTACATAACAACCCCTAACCAGACAATTAATAGGAAATATGTAGCAGAGGAGCATAAAGTGAAAGAACTCAAGGTAGAAGCTACAAGAAACTATCATTGCACTTAAATATTTCAAGTGTTATAGTAAATGATTCCATTTCAATATGTTGTGGGAATTGTTGAACGTTTCCATTCTTTTCAAACTATGCATGCATTACACTGATAGGCCATGGATTGGATTAGATCCATTTCAGACCCATTAGTTGTTTCATGCACAACAGTCACTTCCCTTAAGTCTCCCCCCCCCC
>BMAW01006960.1:10588-43957 GCA_019974015.1 Nephila pilipes | reverse complement strand
TGATTTAAAAATAACAGTGATATGTATTTGTTTAAAAATAAGTGATACGTATTTGTTTAAAAATAACAGTGATATGTATTTGTTTAAAAATAACAGTAATATGTATTAGTTTAAAAATAACATTAATATGTATTAGTTTAACTAAAGAAATTCGAAAAAAATATACGTGAACTTTTTAATTTTTCGAATTTCTTTGCTATATTTTTATTTAAAATTTGATGCTTTTATGTCATTAATTTTAAAATTATTATTTATTATTATTTTTTCTTTTCTTAACACATCACTGATATCAAAATGTGCAGTGGCATCGATTTAATAGAATGGCGCTCATTTTGTGACAGGACAAGTTACTAGCAATATCCCTTTTTACACCCTTTTCTCCAACCTCAACGATAAAGAGGACTCTTTAGATTTCTATCCTAACCCTAACAGGAACCCATTCAGGGAAATAACGCTTGATAAAAATCGTTGACGCTTATTTAATCCATCTCCATAAAACACGACTGCATTTTCGAATGTAATATCTCGACCCCCTTCCCTTTTCAAATCTCAAAGGACCATCCTCGAGACGTTAAGCGAAATCGTTTGCGGTTAGTCTTCTGATGTACCCGAGGGTCAATCACTCTTGTGATATCCCTCAAAAAAAAAAAAAAGAGAACTGAAGTTTATTAAAAAGAACCACAGGTCTATGATTTTCAGTATGTGTGAGACTGTAAAAATTTTGTTGGGATTTTGTAACAATCGTTTGGTATCTTTCATGGCTGACTTGTTAAAAATGTTACGAAATTGAGAATTTCTTTTTATTGAAAGTCAGTGGTGTACGTAGGAATGGGTCTGTAGTGTCTACACTCCTGAATAATTATTATATTGCTTTGTTAAGTGTTATTTAAGGTATGAATATTTGCTACTTCAAAAAGGGAAAATCTAATCCCTGCCAGATATCAATCTGAAAACAGCTTTTTCAGTTTTTTTCTTTGGGGGTGTTGTTTTCAATTTCTTTTCCTTTTTTCTTTTTCTTTTAAATATTGAAAAACAACTGTTATCAGTTATAAGTTCTTTGTAAGAGTCAATTTTCTCATGTTGAATTAAAATACAAAATCATCGATTTTTAAACTCTCCTCAAAATAATCTGTCGTCTTAACATTTGTATTGATGTCTCTCTTGGCTGAACAAAAAGCTGTAATTGTACCTTCATTACTGTTAAACTATGGTTATCATCAGTATTTTTTGTTGTTGGTTTTGCACTAAAAATTTGCTGTTTAAAGTCTTTCGAACCCGATAAGACTGTTAATTGATTTGAAACCGTTGTTGAACAATCTTTATTTTATAAATGGGAAGTTCTTAACCCGAATCCCAGATTCGGCCATATGTTGTAAAGCTTTTTAGTTTTCCATTCCGTCACTGGTAAAGGCACACGAATATGTGCCTTGCTGGCGGTTCTGTTTCTATTTCTTTTGTTGGAATGAGTAGAAATAGTTATCATCTGGCATGTTTTTTAGCTATGGGGTTTGTACTGAAAGTTTGCATTTGTATTTAAAACCTTTCAAACCCGATGAAACTGTTATTTGATACGGAATCATTGTTAAATAACTTTTATTTTATAAATGAGAAATTATCAGCTTGGATTCTAGAAACAGCCTTTTTTACTGAAGCTTTTTTTTTAGTTTTTTACTGTATCACTGGCAAGCCATACGAATTTTGACCTTGCTGTTCATTCTGTTACAATTCTTTTTGTTGGAATGAGCTGTATTAGAAATTATGTATTTATTACCCTTTATCTGATAAGCGAAAAGATATTATAGGACACATCATTCGAGATAAAAACCAGCGTTTTTAAAAACAATGTTTTTATATGGTGGCAAAGTTTATTAAAGAAAATTATTGAAATATCTAAATATTGCATTGTTAGGCAAGTAAGAACGGTTTCCAAAATTTCAGAGCTCCAGCTTGATGGAAAGTTGGCCAAATTAATGATAGAAAATTTGATGACACATTGATACACTCACAGACAGACACACACACCAAGTGAAATACATAAAAACTTTAAAACTAACTAAAATTAATCAATTCATCCGGTAAATTAAATAGTTGGAATGCCAACCCCCCGTGGCAACAAGAATTATTTGGCGGTATTTTGCCAAATACGGCTACCCTGTTCCGTTTTACGGGCTTAACTCTTAGAAACCCCACCAAAAAAAAAAAAAAAAATCGCCGTTTGGTGCTAATTTTTGAAATCGTGCCAAGTAGTTGGGCTAAACTGCATTACTAAAGAAAATATTAGTTAAAACTTGTCGCAAATATCTAAATATTGCTTTGTTAGGCGAGTAAGAACGATTCCCAAAGTTTCAGAGCTCTAGCTTGATGGGAAGTTGGTTAAATTAACGATCGAAAATTTGATGACACACACACACACCAAGTGAAATACATAAAAACGTTTTAATAAATATAATCAGCACTAGTAACTTACTTTAAATACAGCTGATGTAGTAACGGAAAAATTCAAGTTTATTCTCGGAAAAACTTTTCTCGGAGTTCATAGTAGGATAGTAAGTATTTATGAAGCTAAAAAAAAAAATTAAAAACCATGTTTTTTACCGTTTCTTCATAAATAAATAACTGAATTTATCGTTTGCATTTTCATATGGAGTGATGTGTTTTTAAACGTTTTGTGGATGTGAGTTATTTTAAAAATGTACTGCAGATTCTCTCCAGAAGCTCTTTATGAAAATTTTTCATCAGTACGTTTCTTAAACTGTGGGTCACGCCCCCAAATGGAGTCGTAAAAATTTAATTTAGGTGCAGGAATTAAAAGAAACATTATTCGAAATGTATTCTCCACGTGATTAGTGTGATACATTTTCAGTGAAGCTTAGTTACAAAATCGTAATATTGATTAAGATGTGCTGTAAATGATATTTAAATTTAGATAAAAAAAAAAATACCCACAAGTGCATTATTATTGCGTTTTGAATTGCAATTTCAGCATATTTCGGAAATTAAAATATGACCGAACACGCGTGATACGAAACGTCCTGCGCAACACAGGCGAATAAGTCTCGGGGCTGCTGCTGACTAGTGAGAAAACGCTTTTCTAGTACAGCCAGTTGTTTCTGTTACGTCACTATTGTGTACATCTCAAGGACAGTATAGTGTGCAACTGTACTGTTTTATTAGATTAAGATTGATATTTGTTTCAGTAATTATAAAAGAGAAGTTATTTTATTTATATTTCGAGATAAATTTTTTTACTCAGGGATTAAAAAAAAATTACGATTATTTTATTTTAATTGAACGAAATAAGTTTTTAAGTTTTTATTAAAAATGAATAAATTATAATTTAATGTTACTTATTAATTAATTTCTACCTTTAATTAGAAGCTAAACAATATGATTTTTATTTCATGTATGCTTATGTAAAGGAGTTGTGCGAAATTTTTAAGCGTGGGAGTGGGGTCGTCAACTGAGAAGTTTAAGATTACTTGTATACCCATAGAGATTGCTTATAACCACATTAGAAACTACTACATTAAAAATAATTCGAAAACCCGTAAGATAATTGGAATCTCATCGGTAAGGAAAAATAATCTTATTTTATGGCAAGTTAATATAACGCTCACTTTTTATAATGAAAAGCAATACAAGTCATATTTCAACATTGAGAGGACTGATTATACCTCTGAAAACCTGTTTATTGAAAATAAAAACACATTTATATGATCAATAATTAATAGCTGTATTTACATTTGTAAGTCGTTTATTTACTTTCAGGTATTAAAAAAATGCATTGCATTTATAACTTTAAAAACTTATAATGTATTTATAATAATTTATGCATTGAGAACATAATTATAGTTTTAAAAATTAATTTGAATTAAACATTCTAAAATTTTATGATTCGAAGTTTTGCAATTTTTATATAAATATTGTAAAAAATATAAAATTCATGGTGGTTTATTAGAAAATTTTTATGTTCACTGCATATAAAATAGCTGCATTTCATAATATGCAAAGTATTATAACTATGTATAAAGAATATTTCGAGGAAAGTATTAGTCTTAAGATACCAAATTAGTTTTGAGTCTGTGATTGTTTATTAACGTCGCAATGAGAAACAATACGAAGGCTATTAGCAACGGACCTCGTCATTTTGAACTTCAGTCAGGTGAACGAGGACGATATTTGAGGTGGCACCTCCTTCTTCAAACTTCCACATCACGCCAACAGGATAACTTTGAGCTACGACAGATTTAACGTGCATCAGCTTTTGACATTGGGCTATTCGCGGTTTCTCTTCACTAACCTTGGGGACTTTTAATTGAGATTGATTGCTTTTGCTAAACAACCTTTGCCCATCCAAAAATGAAACTTGAATATGCAGATAGAAAGCAGGTAGAAATGAAGTGAAGTGGGAGAGAGAAATATATAAACTCCAACTAAAAGTCGAGAAAGAGAAGCTGAAGCAGAAGTGGAAAGAGAAGCTGAAGGAGAAGTGGAAAGAGAGGTTGAAATAGAGGTGATTAGATTAACGATTGATGCAAGAGGTTTAGTTACTACTGTTTTCAACTGTTGATCCAGAGTCTGAGTTGCAGTCGAGGAAGGATTATTGGTAAGAATCTGTTAGATTACTATTGGTGTTTTGAATTGATGTTAATAGAAATATTCCCCGGGAGAGCATATATAGTTATTGTTATAGTAAATAGAAGTTAATAAATTTCGTAAATATTGTTCTAGTGTCTCTTTGATTGGCTATTGTGTCTTAGTGTTTAATAATTGAATCTAGTTATGGCACAAGAGGCAGCCCGGGTCAGGCAGGCGTCACAAGCTCCGGCTACACGACGGGTCTTTTGTAACATCAAGCCTCAAATTCATGACTCGATGAAGACCGCGACTCTGCGACTGTGACCACTTGGCTACCGCACCCACACTACGTTTTGAGACGAATGCATGTTTAGGTGTTTTTCTCATTAACATGGCAAGTTAGCTTACAATTTTAGAATGTGTTGTTTTCATATTCTCATAAGTAATACAGCCAATGAGTCAGGGAAGCGCACTTTATAAAAAAAAAAAATGAAAATAAAAAAATAAAAAAAGGCAGAATTTGAGTCATTTTATCGTCTTAGTTAGCTTAAAAATCATATAAGATCTCCTGAACAATATATTACTGAAGCAAAGAAATCCTATCCATTATCTATCCTTTTCCAAATAGGAACGGAGTGTTCGATATCACGATATCCGGAAACAGCCAATCTCCTTTGTTCCTTTATTTTTACTTCTTATCCCCCGAGGTAAAACTAAATCCTTCCTAACTTTGCCGCCTTATTTACCGGCAAGAGAAAGAAAATGGGTGTCAAGGGACAAGATTATTCCCAGTTCCTCAAGAAAAAAATAAAACGGGGTCTGTTCTCTGGAGAAAAACAAACTAGAATAAGGCATAAAGGAGCAAAATTTCGGAATGACTTCAATTTCTATTCCGCTTTTAACCCATTAATTAATAATATAGATAACTACAAACAGGTAATTATCATTTTCGGGACATTGAATGAAATATACTTTATTCTGAAAGATGAGTACTTTAATGAATAAAGCAGACTTGATACACCATTAAAATTTGTCAGAAATTCGTCCTTATTTCTCACACATTTTTCATAAATTATTTCTGTTCATTCTTCTCCATTATTAAAATTGTTTACCTCAATTTTTATCCAATTTAGCTGCATAAGTTTCTTAGTTTCACCATGTCTGAGCACATTAGAATTTCGAAATTCTTACTAAAGCAAAGAAAGTACACGCATAAATTCATTTTATTTCATAACTTTTAATTCCCATGTCACCATGACGAAAGATATTTTGGAATCGAAAGGAAATTTAATCTCACAATTACGGAAAGTGCACAAAGATCGTAAGTCGCAAAATGCCTTTCACGATTTCCAGTTTTCCTTTCCGTCTGAAAAAGCCAATTACGACATAGCTTCCGAGCATTTCCTTTTGTTGCCAATTAGAAGGAACCGAATAAATTACTTTTCCTCTCGAGATTTTGAAATGCAGACGATATTTCTCGTTATTTAAAAAGAACCGATTGCATCACCAACTTCTGATGACTTTTGGGATCTATAGGAGAACATGACCGGATGCGAAAGTGTAATTTTGAAGGAAAAAAAAAAAGTTAACTTGTTGTATTTTCGAATTCCTTCTAGAATATTGTACTCTTATCTTCTGAGAGGGAGGTGTGAAATTCGTGATTAGGATCATAGAATACTTTGTGGTAGTCGCTGTAAAAAGAAAGATGTAATATTTACCTCTACTTTGAATGTTAAAAGCAAAATGTACTTTGGATTAAAGGCACGTAACTGAGTACGTTAGATAACAAGTCATATAGGGATTTGCTTCAAATCATTGATATTCGAAGCACTTAAAGATGGAACGTTGGAATGAAGATGCGGGATGCTTTTCCTGCTTTTGGGATTATAAGTGATGTGTTTAATTCGTATATTTCACTTCGTGTGTACACTGGTAGTATAAAGATGAACTCTTTGAATTCTCGTATTCTTAAAGGTACCATTGCGAATAAAAAAAAAAAAAAATGCAAAATTATTTATCATTTAACGGAGTTATTCTATACGGACTATTCTAACGAAGTTATTCGTTATTCTGTACCGGAGAAAATAAACTGTTTAATATTCTTTACATCAATTGTTTTAAAATCCCTTCCTCGTTCCTAGTGAAAATGACTGCAAATATGTCTTTTGATAACGACTGAAATGTGTGTATGGTTATTTTTAGAAACATTTTCTGCTTCCAGGGAGTTTTTTAAAATATTTTTCTGTATTTCACTTGGTATGTGTGTGTCATCAAATTTTCGATCGTTAATTTAATCAACTTCCCATTGAGCTAGAACTCTGAAACTTTGGGAATCGTTCTTACTCGCCTAACAATGCAATATTTAGACATTTGCGACAAGTTTTAACTAATATTTACTTTAATAATGTAGTTTAGCCCAACTACTTGGCGCGATTTCTAAAATTGGCACCAAACTTGGCGATTTTTTTTGGCCTAACGTTGAGTCCGTAAAACGGACCAGGGTAGACACATTTGGCAAAATACCGCCAAACGATACTTGTCGCCAAGGGTGTTGTGTTAAACTGCATTCCAACCATTTAATTCACCGGATGAATTAGTTAATTTTAGTTAGTTTTTACGTTTTTATGTATTTCACTTGGCGTGTGTCTGTCTGTGTGCGTATCAGTGTGTCATCAAATTTTCTATCGTTAATTTAACCAACTTCCCATCAAGTTAGAGCTCTGAAATTTTGGGAATCGTTCTTACTTGCCTAACAATGTAATATTTAGGCATATGCAAAATTTTTAACTAATATTTCAATAATTTTTTTAATAAACTTTGCCACCATATAAAAACGATGGCTTTTATCTCGAATTATATATATTTGAAGCTTTCTTTGTAAAATCCCAGTTACGTAATTTACGTTATGAATTATTGAAACGCAATAAATAAGGTGTCAAGATACGAATGTTGAAGGTTTATTAAATATCTTCTAAGCCACAACGATTATAATTAAGAATCCTACTTAAAAACAGGGATACTAGATCCTAATCAGGAACGTAAACTGGATTCGAATCAATTATTAATTCTTAAAAGATCACTTTCACGTTCTTGCACCATTATCTTGAGCACCACAGTTTTGCTTCTTCATCTAACTCCTCTAACCACTTATCGTTCTAATAATTTCGCATAAAATTCTTCGATTAGTTTTTTTTTTTTTTTTTTTTTGATTTCGGCAACAGTAGAAGTGAAAGTGATCGCTGTGAGTTTTAAAAGGCTTGTGATTATTCTAATCATATAAGCCTTCGTTTCATATGAGCCAAAAATACAAATATCAATTCTTGAATTAATCAAGTAACAAAACGAATTTAATCACTCAGCATTCCCTTAATAACACATGGATCAATAAGTTCCGAGACTACCCCAGAGATGGCGCTCGTAGTAAACCAGTAACTAGGTCTTTCTAGAGTACTAACCTTTGCTTGAAACGTGTCAAAATTTTAAGTCGATTGGACCAGAAACAGCTGAGTTATCGAGGTTGGAGTAAAGTCGTTTTGTAGTTTGTTTAAAAAATGGAAAAAACCGAGTTTCGTGTTCTGATAAAACATTGTTTTTTAATGGGTAAAAACACCGTGCAAGCGAAACAATGGATTGAAAAATGTTACCCGGTTTAGTTTAGTTTTTATTAACGTCGCACTAGAAGCAACACGAGGGCTATTGGCGACGGACCTCGTAATTTTGAACCATGGTCAAGTGACGAGGACGACACCTGAGCTGGCACCCCCCTCTCCTAACATCCACACCACGCCAACGGGAGGACTTTGGACCCCGAACAGATTTAACGTGCATCAGCCCCGGCTACACGGCGGGTCTTTGGCGGCCAAGGATCGAACCCGCGACTGAGCGAAAACCGCCGGCCGCTAGTCCACGACCTTGACCACTAGGCTACCGCGGCCCTAAAATGTTACCCGGACTCTTGTCGATCAAAAGCAACGATTTGTCGGTGGTTTGCCGAGTTTAAACGTGGTCGTACCGACACAAATGCCGCGGAACGCTCGGGTAGACCTGTGGAAGCCGTTACACCGGAAAATGTGAGTGAAGTGACAAAAATTATAATGAAAGATCGTAAAGTGAAGCTCCGTGAGATTGCTGAGATGACACAGATATCATATGGAAGTGTATTTACTGAAAAAGGTTTTTTGAAGTGAAGTGAAAAATGTTTTTTCCAAGTGGGTGCCGCGATTGCTTTCGATGGAACAAAAACAGCAACGAGTCGATGATTCAGAAAGCTGTTTATCGCTATTTACTCGCAACAAAAAAGATTTCTTGCGTCGTTACGTGACCATGGACGAAACATGGATACATCACTTCACTCCAGAGTCGAAGCGGCAGTCATCTGAGTGGCGCACAGCTGGCGAAAGCCGTCCGAAGCGTCCGAAAACGCAGCAGTCAGCTGGCAAAGTCTTGGTGTCAGTTTTTTGGGATACGCATGGCGTGATTTTCATTGACTACCTCGAAAAAGGTAAATCGATCAACAGTGATTATTATATTGACTTGCTGGTGCGTTTGAAGGAGGAAATCGCAAAAAAAAAACGACCGCACAGTCTCGGGACTTATTGATCCATGTGTTATATTCATTTCCTTAATTTTTTTGATCATTAATTTTAGGTCATTTAACAATTTCTCAAGTGAACTCGAGAACTTATTTATATATTTCTTCCGTTTCCATTCTCTATTGCATCCTCGCTAAATTATGTAATTAAAGAATTATCAAAATAGTTATTTTGCATCAGTAAATAGAGAAATACACGTATCATTTTAGTTTTAAGTTCCCTTCAGCTTTGGTGGTAGGTAACAGATCTACCTTTCCAGAAATTACGTAAATTATGTGTAAGTGCAATTGTCAAGAGAAAAAAAAAGTTCGGCCTTAATACCTATTGCAATTGTCATCGCATATGGGCAAAATTAGAGCCAACGTTAATGATTCGAAGACAGTTTAAATATGGTGTGTATGTGTATTAATTAATTAACTTAATTAACATCTAAAACAGAATTTTCCCGTTTACGATATTGGTTTCAAAGAATTATGTAGATAAGGGTCAAAACATGTTCAAAAAACAGCCCATGTTCCAAATTTCGGTTAAATTCTATCTTTAGTTCCAGAGATAATTGATAAAACCTGTCAGGGTCACCGTGTGCTAGTTAGCTTACGCGCAAATGATTTATAATATTTTTTTCTTCACCTTGCACCATGTGATAAGTTCACTGGCAATTAAGAGATTTTTCACTTACATATGTTCCCTTAAGACTTCACGATGTCCGTTTGTAATTTCAAAAATGAATGTTTCCTGAATTAATGGAAGGAATTACAAGAATTTTAGCGTTTAAAAGGAACTTCTTACAAGATCAATCGAAATATGTCAAATTCTCGATGTATCACAATTGAATTTTTCGTAACTTTTTTAATAAATGATATTTTTCATATTAATATTAAATTTTTATTCGCTTTATGTCTTCAAAGTTAGAAAAAAAAAAACAATTTCTTATTTGGTGCAAAAAACTTCGGAAACTGTCAAGCTGATTTTTTTTTATCGTCAAAAGTTTTATACACTCATTTAACATTATGGGATCCATAATTTTGTCCGCGATAACTTCATAACATTCAAGCAGAATTTTACGAGGTTTCAAATTTAGACTAATTTTAAAAAGGATACTTTCAGACGAGCGAAAAAATTGATTCGAAGAATGATATAGTTCATTTTAGAAGGTAGTTATAACAATAGTAATTAATTAATCCATTCAAACTATAGTTTATTTCTGTTTCAGCCATTAATACCGATGGTAATTTTGTAAGAATCCGAAGAGATTGCGAAAACTACGTTTATTCACAATATTTTGAAAACGACCTAAACGTCGAAAAAATTATTACCTTATTTTAATTGTATGATTTTTCTATATATATATGTACAAAATTTCATATTTCTAATTACGTTATTTATTTAAAAAGTTATTTGAATTTTTGATTCAAGTTGGTTATCGGGTGCCCCTTGGCGATCAGCGACTTTTGGGTGCGATAACGATTCAAATGTGGCGATTTAGGTTATGGTTGCCCTATATTTTGATTAACTTTTCATTTGGAACATCTTCATGACATCAATGTTTACGTGATGCTATTTTGCTGACCTTTTTTCTCCAAGTTTTACCACAATCGCCAAGGTACGTCCGATACTGGACATCAACCAAATTTTCTTCAACAGAGTGCGAAATCATTTCATTGACTGTCAAAACTTTAAACTGCTTTTTCTCAACTTTTTATTTTTCAGGAAGATCATGTATATAAAATGATAGGGCTTTTTTGTTAAAAAAAATTCTGATGTTTTTTTGAATAAATTGCTTGGTAATACTTATCATGGAATCAGAACTTAGGAGAATAATTATTTATTTTTTTTAAAGAAATCTGCAAAATTAGATATATTTTTTTTTAAATGTTAGTGTTTGATTGAATTTTTATTTTGTAAAACTGTACAGAAATCCAGTAGAACCAAACCCATGCGCAGAATTGTGAGGAACACTTCTAAAAATTGAGAAAAAAAAATGTTACAATTTGCAGAATTAGTAGGAATTCTAAAATATTAAAATATTTTGAAAAAATTACAAATTTCAAAAATTTATTTATTTTAAAATAAAGTGTTTTTTTCCTCTTTCCGAAAAAAGTATATATTTGTGTTAAAATATGTCGAATGTAAACTTTTCTTATAAAATTCGTATCGTAAAAGTTTTTTTTAAAGGGGACCCATATTTTACGACTGCACATTTGATCGTATTTTACATATTTGCTAATGGTCAAATTTCATTTCATATATGGTTTACCATATTGTACGAGGGTTGCTATTTATATTTCTGTCCTAATAATGAAAAAACAAATATGTAGGATCGAAATTGGTTTTATTGTTTTTCAAAATATTCTCCATGATGATCAATACACTTTTGCATGCGTTTGAACCAATTTTCAAAGCACTTTTTCCAGTCCGATTGAGGTAACTCCAAAACATGCGTTTTGAATGCATCAACCGCTTCTTCGAGGGTCGAAAATCGTTGTCCACGTAATTTATTTTTGATGTGTGGGAATAAGAAGAAGTCATTGGGTGCCAAATCAGGGCTGTACGGCGGATGACCCATCAGTTCGATCTTTCGCTCCGTCAGAAATGCCTTTGTTTGAGTCGATGTGTGAGAGCTCACATTGTCATGATGAAGAATGATTCGCCTGTTCTTCTGCTTTTTTCGAATTTCTCCGATGACTTCTGGCAAACAAATGGTCGTGTACCATTCAGAATTGACCGTCCTGCGTTGCTCTAACGCCACTGTTGCCACATGACCGTTAATGCCGAAGAAACAGGCAATCATTTGTTTCGATGTGCTTCTTCCTCGAACAACTTTTGTTGGTTTTGCCTCATCTTGGAAGACCCATACAGTTGATTGCTGTTTTGTTTCCGGCTCATATGCATATATCCATGATTCGTCACCTGTGTAGATGTTATACACAGCCTTTGATGTACCTTGAATGTATTTTTCCAATATTTCCTTGCACCAATCGACACGAGCCTTTTTTTGAGCGTTTGTCAGATTATGCGGGATCCAACGCGAACAATTTTTTTTTACGCTCAAATGTTCATGCAACATTTTATTGATGCTAGTCATACTAATGTCCAAAGACGCCTCTATCTCACGGTATGTCACATGACGATCTTGCTTTATCAGTTCACGCACAGCATTGATCTTTTCTGGCACAACAACGGATTTTGGACGACCTGCACGGGATTCGTCCTGGATCGAACATCGACCACGATTAAATTCGCTATACCAATTTTTTACAGTGTTGTAGGATGGCGCTTTATCGCTGTATAAAGAATTAAGTTCATCGAAGCACTCTTGTCTTGACAATCCACGTCGAAAGTTATGAAAAATAATGGCACGGAAATGTTCACGATTCAATTCCATTTTTTGACAGAGAAGAACTTTTCAATTTACTGTCAACAACACAAATAAAGCTATAATGGTAAATCGTTTGCTGAATTTATGTTTAAAAATATCAAACTTTCGATTAAAATCGTCTGCGGTCGCCTAGCAACACTTACTGTTGCCAAGGCCAGAAATATAAATAGCAACCCTCGTATCCCGGTTTAGTTATCATATGTTGTCGTATAAAATTGGTCCACAATCTAATTGGGTACTTTTTATTAGTGTTTTATCTCAATCTTACTCGTTTAAAATAAACTTTATTCTTCGTAGAATGGACAGTTATATGAAAAAGTAACTTTAAAGGTAAAAAGAAGTACAGCATCCGAAATCTAATTATAATTTCTATTTAACTGGTATCGAATGAAAATTAAAACGAATAAAAAATATATTAATATTTGTTAAATTTCATGTTTTTTTCATATTATTATTTATTAGATTATTTGTGAGAAAAATTAGTCGTTTTTATTTGAATTCCTTTTAATAATCTTATTAAAGCACAAAATATTTTTCTTTGTATACATGAGTTATTAAACTAAAATGATAGCAGTGACGATGCAAACTAATTTTGTAAAAATATGGTTGAACACCAAATTGATGGAATAATATTTGGTAAACTCATTTTTTTTTATATAAATTGAAACGGATTACACAGAATAATTAGATGATACCCAAAAAATAAAAATTGGGTCTCAAAATAAATAAGTTTGGCCATTTCATATAAAATATTGAATATCTTAACAATTCTTCGTGTTCAATTAGAATTTAATACCTCGCATCATAAAACTTTATCTTAATTTTAATACATAATAGAAATTAAATTTGTGGCAATCGTTTCTCATTATTTAATTTCATCATCATTTCTGGCAGCCTACTTATAGTCAATATAAGTACTGGATTCCAATTGAAGATTTGCAAGATCAAGGTCAAATACTTTATTTATCACTGTAAAGCATAGATAAGATTGCTCTCTTTCGGATCCCACTTAACTCACCAATTCTAGATTATGAATTAAAAATGAAGTCTTAGCTTACCAAATCATTTTCTCTGTTTCCAACAATTCTCATTATTCTCCTCGAGGGAGGATCAAAATTATTTGTATTTGAAGACAGATGACATCATTCAGGTAAATCGTTGCTACAATGGGTGCTGCCATATGTTAAACGGAGTCGAAACAAATTTGGCATTGATCCATAAGTTAGTTTTGATTTTGCACTCATTTGCTGCCACGTCCAGTTGTCGACGTCATTTTCAGTCCAGTTTTCAGCGTCGACGAGACCTGGATTCATTGTTTTACACCGGAAACCAAGCAACAATCAAAACAATGATTTCCTTGCGTGAATCTACTCCAAAGAAGGTGAGGAGGATCATATCGGCCTGAAAAATTATGACGATGAATTTTTGAATTGCGAAAAGCGTCATGATGACGGATATGAGTAACTGAGACTTAGATAGCTGTCAAGTGAGTCATAATGCTTATTAAAAACGAACCATTTTCGATGATACGAGCGCCATCTCTTGGATTTTCTTATTGAACCACCCTCGTATCACTTCAATCCAATTTACTAATAACTGTCAGCTTCCCGTTATCCTCAATCTCCTTTCGTTTTCCTTTAAATTCTATTTCTTTTACATATCACTATCTCTAAATCACTTCACTACACTTCTATATTAATCTCATTTACTTTGTTACGTTTCATTTTGGTTGGGAAGAAATTGTAATTTTATCCAATGCAATTTACTATAAAGTCCCCGAGGTTATTGAGGAGAAAATCCCGAAAATCTGAACGTCACATATTATATAAGGACAAATTCTTAGACAGAAAGAATTTTTTTTTTCATCGAAAACCGAGATCACGATCCATTTGCACCGGAAAAAACTAAGGTAACACTATACATACTTTTTCATTTTACCAACAATTCACTTTCTTCGAATACATCTATATTTGATTCTTTCTGCGTAAGAGGAGGGGGGGGGGAAATAATACTGAAAACAAAAAGCCGGGACGTTATTATCCCTTGACAATGAGGCTGGGGAATCCGATGCTTGCGATGATTTAATGAATTTGTTACTCACAATATTTGTTTTTTCCCCCCTTGCGATTCGAATCTTTGCCAGCTTTCATCCCTATATAAATAAATTACATGCCTGCCAAGATTCATTAATCAATGGCTCCGAACAGGAACTGTACCAAATAATGATCCGCTGGCATCTGTTTTATTAAGGACTTTTCTTTCCGAATACTCCGCTGAAGATATTGAAAATTTAATGAGGGCTTTCTCTCGCTCGCATTCCAAAGATACTGTTTCGAGTTTATTTTACTTTTTTTATTCTCATAAAAATAATCGATACAAAGTTGGATTTCGATAACATGAAATTATTTCATTCGAAATTTAAATAAGTATGTCATTCGATAAAAAAGATTAAAAGAGAGTCAGTTTTGTTTCATATTTCTATTTAGTAAATTTTTCCTTTGTTTTATCATTAAAGGACTTTGTCATTATTCATTTTTAAGTAAATAGGCGTTTATTTTATTAGTATAGAGACATTTTAATCCTACTGTTTTCTTTTAGGGGATATTTGTTTTTTTCATTTTAAACTTCATAAGGCCTCCACGTTTATGTTAACATTGATTAATATTTATACATTTATACAATTGATTGAATGAATGAAAAATGAAGTTTTTATTTATTGTTTTATTGAATAACACTTCTGATTTCCTTAAATTTGTTACCATATGTATGTATCATTCAGTTTAACATTATAACGCTTTTGTTTGTTCGACTTTCGTAATCCATGTTATCACGTTTCTCGCCAAAAATCAGCCATACGCGCGCCAAAACGAGCAATAACTGCACACATTAGTGGATTTACTTGTTTCTTTTTTTGTGTTTTTATTGAGTACTCTAACTCACATTGTAACTTTGCTTGGGTCAAATCGTTAAAAGCTTTTTTCTCACATTTTAAAGCGCTCAATTAAGCTGAAATTTTCAAAACATGATTGTTTTCGATAACAATACGATAATTTATTTATAGTTAATATAATTTAATTGATTAAAGCTAATT
Source organism: Nephila pilipes (assembly GCA_019974015.1). Taxonomy (NCBI): domain Eukaryota; kingdom Metazoa; phylum Arthropoda; class Arachnida; order Araneae; family Nephilidae; genus Nephila; species Nephila pilipes. Next base: position 28,317 of record BMAW01006960.1, on the reverse strand, counting down.
ACTTAAAGAATTAAATTTTAACCCAAGTTTCTCGCCAAGTCACCAAATGGTCGCCAAATGTTACGCAAAGTGTGAAATTTGAAAAAAATCCATGTTCCAACCGCTTTGGTTTGTTATCCGCTATTTCTTTCTTACGAAGTCAGATTATTATCGTGAAATTAGCACTCGGCGATTGCAAACGTTTTCGATAATGTGTTAGGGAAATGAAATTGTGCGAAATCTTCGTAATTGATTTCTGAGAATATAATTTTTCATGTTTGTGTCTCAAATTATTATATTTATATTTGAATCATTGCAATGCTGAGAGTGTTGCTTCATTAGGAAATCACATAGATCTCATGCGTTCAACTTATATTTCAATACTAGAACGACCGGAGTGGTCGTTTTGACTGCAAAGCTACTTTGAAAAACGATTATTCTTAAGACGTTTATATCAGCTCACTGAAATTTTTCTCTTTTATTATGTTTTTGAAGTTTTTAAATGCATCGCATATGCTTTCCTGTATTATACGGTAAGCTTACAAATTAATGTTCTATTTGCTATTAAAATAATGATGCGGTCAAAAAGATCGCCGTAGACATTTAAGCCATATGTGCTGTCTTTCTTCGTATGTTCTGTTAGTAAATACGAGATGAGGCTATTAAATAACGAGACTGACATTTTGAAATTTTTTTTTTTTTACTTGATACATATTTATTTAGTATCAAGTTCAATACACACCCCTCCTCTAAACCTACAACTCTCCATGCGAATCTTCCATTATTCGAAACAGTTCTGGAACTTTTCTTTTAACTCCTTCAGGACGCGCGTGGCTTTCTCTTTCACAGCTTCAACGGACTCAAATCTTGTTCCTTTTAATATAGATTTCATCTTAAGAAACATATAGAAGTCGCATGGCGCAAGATCCGGTGAATAACGTGAATGATCTAACACTGTAACGCTGTACTAGGCTAAAAAACCACTTGACAGACAATGAGGAATGAGCCGGCGCTTTCGGTCAGATCAAACCAAATTACCGATTTTTTTTCGAAATTGTCATCAGTATTTGACGTGGAAGTACTACCCGGTCGTGAATCGTCTTCAATATCTTCTCGGCAATTTCGAAAACGCTTAAACCACTCAAATACAAGTGTTAGCGATAAACATTTACTGCCTTATACATCTTTCAATAAATTATAAGTTTCAGAAGCGGTTTTTCCAAATTTCATGTGAAATGTCACAACAATTCATTACTTATTATCATTTTTTCCGGCTAAACAAAAAATAAATAAATAAATAACTCTAATGCTAACATAGGCTATGGGTAAACGGATTTGTTTACAGAAGCGAGAGACACTGCATTCGAAAGAAAAGGCTTCACTTTAAACAGCTGTCGGTCACTGGCGTTTTGCGCATGCGTACTTTTTCTGTATCAATGTCAGTCTCATTCTTTAATAGCCACACCTTCTATTTCCCCCAAAAATGAAGAAATCACCTTATCTTAATACTGAAGAAACTGAATAAATCGATGCTTTCTTAAGGCTACACGGTACTCTTTTTCAAAAATTTTTTTTGGAGACAGTAATATTAAAAGTAACTTATGTATTGTTTTCATACTATATTATTAAACTGATTCTGAAAATAAAAAGTCAATTTAACTAGTCCTTATTTTAAAATTTAAAAAAATTTAAAAATTTTGAAGTTTTTTTAAACCCTTATAAAATACACAATTTTTGAAATTTTTAATTATTTTGAGTGATTTATATTTCATACATTATTGCAAACAAAAGTTAGTATGGATTTAAAAATCTGTTCCCTTGTTGGTTTTTAATAATTATTTTTCTAGCTAAACCTGGAAAAAACAGGAAATTTTTTAAAATATTAACTTTAACATTTTTTAAAAAAATAACTAGGGATCCCAGACCTAAATCCATGCTAACTTTTATAGAACACATATATCTCAGTATGTATAAAAAATTTCAAGACTCTATCTTGAACAGAAAAAAAGCCTTAGGGATTAGAAAACACTTACATCTTCAAAAATAAAAGTCTGAGAAAAATGCATTTAAAGTTTTTAAAGGCATAAAACAAAAACTAATAATGCTTGCAAAGATCTAAATTTTTAATATATTATTTAACTACTTATATAATATATGAAAACACTACTTTAATTAAATATTATGGCAAATATTTTTATTTATTCAAAATATGTTATTGCAAAATATCGATATAGCATTTGTTACGACGACAGATTATTCAGCTTAAAGTTAACATAATAATTTCACAAAAGTTTTAAAACACAATACACTTATAAAAAATAATAATGATATAAATAAAAGTTTAAAAAAAGTTAAAAACTACCAGGTTTGTACATAGCACCTAATTTTTTCTGAATTTTAAATCGACGCAATTTAGCAAGTTTTATTTTTTTCTGTGCAACTTTAAAATTTGCAGATTTCCTTTTCTTTCTGAAATAGGTTCTCCTACAATGAATAAAGTACACTAAATGTTCTGATGACAAACTTGTTACAAATTCAATTAGCATCCTGAAATGTTTTTAGAGCTTTTAATGTTCCAACAATAAATTCAGGTATTGCACTCGACATGGCAATCAACACGACTCCTAGAAGCTGTATTTTCTTTGGAATATTTGTCCCATATCATTGAATGTAATGCTTCATTAGAATTATGTGTCAAACCTCTGACACATGTGCTTAATAATTCAGTTGATGCTAATCGCTGATAAATAGGCAAGATTTTGGGCAAATATTCTTCGTTGATTGTTATTTTTACCCAATCTTTGTGAATACCTGATTTTTTTCCACGTGCTAATGATAACTGGTAAAAACACCAAGAGTCAAAGAGCAAGATTGTGTCCCGGAAACTAATACTCTCAGATCTTTCCCATAATTTCACAGCTGCATTTACTTCCATTGCACTAGATGATCCGACATGTGTTGTACTACAAACATTTTGTTGTCCTTTGTACCAAATACGAAATTCAGCACTTTCTTCTCCAAGCTCAAATTTAGTCTGTTCACATTCTCCACGCCGCTTTGACATTACTTCGTAGTCTATCACAAAGCCAGTCAGCAAGTCGATAACATATCCTATTCCGATATTTTACGTTGACGTATGTTCTCTTGTCAACCAGCTTCCATCATATGACATTCCAATACCGACTATATCTTTATCATTCCTTGAGCCCTACGCCTCAATGACATCTTTACGAATATAAAGCAACGGCTGATTTGACCCAACAAGATGTCCAATCAGAACTTTTGGCTCATAATGTCTTTTAAAAGTTTTACTAAACATTATATTTCAATTCATATGCATGCAGAATTTTTCCAACGATGAGTAGCCAAGTCACAAACTTAACATACCTTGCACTAATCTCATATTTACATCAAATGGAACATTAAAAAATTGATGCTTGCTAACATCTGATATTTGATGTAATATAGCATCAATTAATTGTTATGAACATGTTTCACTCTAGGTTTGGTCACAATTAACACATACAACATTCACTTTATATGCAAATTATTTCTTTGACCATAGCAAAGTTTTAAAGATGCAATATGACAAATATTGCTTAAATTATCTGTAAACAAACATTCAGTATCCACTATAATGTAATTTGAAACATACTTTTATCTGCAGCACTCGTATTCAAAACATTTGTTTTCTGAAGTTTTGTAGTTATTTAGAATTGTCATTTTTAGCAGTACTCCATCTCTTAGAAATGTTGCTTCTCTTCTCAAGCTATGAAAGTTTTGTCCGTGGAATTTTCTCAACAGAAGAAACTTAACTTAAACAATTTAAAAAAGCTTTTAAATTATAAAAATTATATGCAGAATAAATATTGGTCTTGAGAAATACCTTTTCTTATCAATTTTGGCTAAGTAACTATAAGCACATCAAGAACTCAAAATATAAACAAACATAAATGATTTTAGTAGTGAAAGTTGAAGTTAATATCTACTTCTCTGCAAGTATCGATATTATTTAAAAAATATCAGTAATTAATTAAATATAAGAATGGAAAAATGCTTTAAAATGAAACCGAAACTAACCACGCCCCCCTCAGCTGTCAAAAATAGTGACTGACAATGCTCAGAAAACTTCAAATATCTTAAAAACTAATTGGTTAATAGATCTAAAATTTGGGGCCAAGATTCCCAAATGTATGGGCTACAGGAAAATGCAAAAAAAATTTTTTCGATAAATTTGTCATTTTTAGGGTACTGTGTAGCCTTAACTCGTAATTCTCCATAAGACGAAGACCTTCCCTTCCGATCATCCCGTAAGTATTCGGAAATTCGAATTATTTAGACTCAGTAACTTTCGGAACTATACTTTAATAATGCTCATTTATACTGTATAATTTGAAGTTAAAAAAAATCAGACTCAGTTTGTAAAAATGAATAATTTAGTGACGTCACATTGTTGTGACGTCATGGCTCGCATGTATTTTTTTTATTACTTATTCTTGGAAATGTTATACTCTGTTTTTGATTGACGTCACTGCTTCCCGAAGCGGAAATTGTTACGCTGTCCTCCCAGACAGTTTCGCAGACGAGACGTTGTCCTTGGCGAGAACAGAGGTCTGTAAGATGAACTTAGGTGTATTTGTATGAGCGTGACACGAATTTGTTAATAAATGATTTTGGATTTAAAATGGATGCCTCGAAATATATATTTGCAACTACGCCACATTATGAATTCCCCCAAATTGAAACAATAAAGTCTTAAATTTTGTCTACTGATTCACGAAAACGTTTGATGCTTTTTTCTGTTGTATTTTATATATTAGCATTTACATTCATTAAACTTTCTAATTAACACATCCGTGAGCTTGGAAGCCATCTGGAATGTACAGGTGCATAATTTGAAGATTATATGGCATGCAATGGTGGACTAGTTACTGATAGAACATAGACTGATGGCGAAATTATTGACATAGTTAATTGAAATATAGATAATGATGACGATCCATCTGATTAAGAGTAATTCATATCGAATATTAGTATATAGTATTTATTTGTATATAGTATTTAGTATTTATGTACACACTAATGAACTTACGTGGAAAGATGTAGTGAAATCGAGGATCACATGTATTTAATTAATTTCTTTATCTTGAAAAAAAAAAAAAAAACGATGAACAGTTTTGGAATTTCTTAACTAAAAAGAACGTAGCATATTTTTTCCTATCTTTTTGTAGCTGTACAATATTTGCAGCTGTATAATTGTACGTTTTAATTTACATAAATAAGTACAAGAAATTTACTTAAGTCTGATTTTTTTTTTATTTCACTATGATTCTACTACTCGAAAATATAATTAGAAATTGTGCCTTAGTAAATCGAAATCTTATCCATTACATCCTTTGTATCTTGAAATACAAATAGAAACAAGTTGATTGATTGATTGTTTTAATTAACGTCGCACTTGGAAGAAACTCGAGAGCTATTGGCGAAGGACCTCGTAATTTTGAACCTTGATCGTGATCAGGACGATGGCCAAAGCTGTAATCTCACTCTCCACGCTTCTACAACACACCAAAGGAAGGACTTGAAACCTCGACAGATTTAACGTGCATCGGTCCCGCTACACGATGGGTATTTAGTGGCATCAGGGCTCGAACCCACGACTCAATTTAAATAACTCCCACCACAAGTTCACGATCATTACTACTAGAATTTGTGAAACAAGCATATGTAATATAAAAATGTTTGGAATCTGTAAATATAAAAATAAATCCTTCTGAAACATCTTCAATTGTATCTTTGATATGAGAAACTAGGAGTTGTAATACAAATAATATCCCCTATTGCTAGACATTGTAACACAACTGCTAATACGTAATACGCGTTTGACAGTCCACCACCTTCGATAAAAAAAAAAAAGATTTCTGGATCAAAGTACTTAAAAATTTATTTCAAACACTCAAGGAAAGAGCTTTTTGGATAGAGGAAAGTATTGCCTGATATCGATTTGACCGAAAAATACGGCAGAGGACAAAAATATGAATTTGACACGGATGGAAGTTTTATTCGAAAAAGAAAAACATTTTATAAAACAGATATGATAACTTGAAACACGGAAAATAGTTGAGAAAGCGCTGTTTAGAATATAACCTCCAAAATTCACTACTTCCTTATGTTAATCACTTTTCATAATCTCGATATTTCATTCAGGGAATACATGTTGTTGAGTGATGAACATTAAGATTGAGACACTAAATATTTTACCAAAAATGTAACCCTGTAAAACTTGATCTGCATTAACATACTTGTCTTCAATTGGATGACCGTGGTAGCCTGGTGGTCATGGTCAAGAGTTCACGGCTTGCGCTAATTCCTCGCGTCTTGAGTTCGAGACCTGATACCACTAAAAACTCATGATGTAATGGAGTTGACGCATGCTAAATGTATCGAGGTCCCATGTTCTCCCGTTGACTGATGAGGAAGTTAGGAGAGAGAGGCCAGCTAAGGTGTCATCCTGTCGCTTGACGTAGATTCAAAATTACGAGATCCGTCGCCAATAGTCCTCGTATTGCAACTAAGTGTGACGATAATAAAAGCTACAGTTGGTAGAATTGCTGGTATAAGGTTCTTTATTGTACTTTTAACTTACAGTTAATTGTAAGTTATTTTCTCATTGTCTGATTATTAAATTAGGCCTAATAACAAATCGATGCGAATATAGTGCCCTCCTACTTAGGTAGTTGACGGACCTTTTCGCCACTCATATCATTCATTGAATAAAACTCGTTAAATATTGGGGGGGAGGGGTATGTTCTAATTGTTTCGTAATCTCATAAATCTGATGGCATTCCTTGTACTTCTTCCAACATCAGCGGTTGTGACGTCATGGCACGCGTGTATTTTTTTTGTTACATTCTTGGAAATGTTATACTCTGTTTTTGACTGACGTCACTGCTCCCCAAAGCGCAACTTGTCACGCTGCTCGTCCAGACAGTTTCGCAGACGAGATGTTGTCCTTGGCGAGAGCAGAGGTCTGTAGATGAAAGCTGGTGTATCTGTATGAGTGTGACACAAAGTTGTTAATAAATGATTTTGGATTTAAAATGGATGCCTCGAAATATATTTACCACTACGCCTCACGGTCCACTGGAAAATGACTCTCTCTCTCTATATATATATATGTGTGTGTGTGTGTGTTTGTGTGAGTGAGTGAGAAAGAGAGAGTAACATAATTTTAATGAATAAGGTCTGCTTCCCTAGAAACAACATTTCTTAAGAATCTAATATTATCTGAAAGGCTATAGTAGTAGCTTTTTTTCTTGCTTAACGCCTTGAGCAAGAGAGCTTGAGATGCGTGTAATGTAGTACAACCAATATTCCAACTTTTAGAAAACATGTACAAAAAATAGCCAAAAAAATTTTCGCAACACTTAACCTCACAAATAATAGTAATATGATCAACTTAGAAAACTACACCCCAAGAAAAAACTCTAAAAGACCAAGAACTGTTCTCCTCGATTTGTATAACCCACCTTAATTTTTAAATTATTCCAATTTACATACATAATTTTAATCTTAATTCATACATAAACTCTCATTCTCACTTCTAAGCCGCATACGCCCCTCAACAAAAGTTACACCCACATTACAAACACAGTAGCCCAGGGCAGCCAATAGGAAGGCTCACCTCCGCACCTCAACAACCAATAGCAAGCAAGACACTCAGCGCCTCCCCTGACCGAAACCTTTACCTTCAAAATCCAAACTTTAACAGACCTCCACGACACCCAATCATCTCATAGAATGCTTTAAACTCCATCAAAAGCAAAGTATTGCTGTATTTTACTGACCCGAGCTTGAAGGCCGCTCCGCGGCCTATGTGCTCGAATACTTTCCCAGCGTTCCCAGCGTGTAATGTAATAGTCATTGTTACTTTATAGGAAATGAAGGGAATATGTCGTCCAACCTTCTAAAGGACCTGTTATGTCCTTTTTGAGTAAATGTACTGTATATACCATTTTATGTTACCTAGATAAATAATATTTTAAATTCAATGAATCTTTTATTTACTAGGAGTATTGAATACCATTAATACGAGTATAACGTCTGTATGGAATAGTGTATATGTTATGTTGGAGTGAATGATAAACATTAACAATTAAAATATAATTAGTTATGGTCCTAACCTACGAAGGATTATACCCAAGTTGAATATGGCCACGACTCATTGAACTCTGTACCAATAAAAATTGGATAGATAAAGTGCACATTCGATCACGACAGGTTTATGCCGTGATTATATATATAAACTGTATTCTCCTTTTGAACTTTATTCTTTACTAAATGACTTGCTCTAAAATATCCAAGCTGCAATGCTTAATAATTATCTTTTTCTGGTTATATTTAAAACCGTATTTATTTATAAATACATAATAACCCGATCGTTTTATGTAAACTCGTGCAATCATTCTCTTTTAACTGTCAAAACTCTTCCCATAATTTTAAATTGTACGTTTAAATAACATAAGTAACCTCAGGCTCGTGCCAAAATGCTCTTTAATATACCTAGAACCAGTGTCACCTCCATTTTGATAGCATTTGACGATGTATTCAGCTATAATTCATATAAATGATGAATCAATAATCTACATTCCGCTGTGAGTTCCTACCATTACGTATCATGTATAATGTAGATTAAGATGTATCGTTCTGGAAATGAGTAACATCCCATTCATTTCAGAATTACCTCCTAGAAATATATTTAAATGCAAATGATCGTTTCCTGAGGCTACATTTCCACATTAAATGTCGAAATGTGCCGTAACACTTCACCTTGATGAGTTTCTTAATAAATAACGGCGCCAATTAGGTGCTTTGTTGCGCGAAACCATTACGGATAAATTTTAATTTAGGTAAATGTCAGAGATGCCCGCAGTTGTAAACTCGATAGTTGAATTTATTATTGTCAATAGATAGTCAAAAACTTTATAACTCGCTTGAGGTGTACAAGACCAGAAATACGCAGGGGACCAAAAGTTCGAGATTATGTTGACAATTTAATATGAATTCAAGTAATTGTATTACGAAAGGGCAGTCTGGACCAAAATGAAATTTTTTATTTGTGTAAATAAAGAATAGTTTCGAATTTCGCCCGTAGATGGTGCTGTAACATGAAAAACCAACAAAAGCAGATGTGATTGTTTATTAATGTCACCCTAAGAAGCAACACGGGGCCTATTGGCGGCGGACCTCGTAATGTTGTGCCTCAATAAAGTGACGAGGACCACACTTAAGCTGGCACTTCCTACTCTAATCTTCCACACTACGCCAATGGGATAACTTGGGGTCTTCATCAGATTTAACGTGCATCAGTTCCACTGCACGACGAATTTTTAATGGCATCAGGGCTCGATCCCACGACGCGATGGAAACAGCGCAGTAACCACTTGGCTACCGTTGCCAACAGCAAAAGCAAAACTCAGCATAAAAAATTTAGTAAGTTTATTTTGTTGAAGCAAAGGTACGGTATTTATTCAATTGCATTTCATTTATGTATGCGACCCCAACTAACACATTTCAATGTGTGTGCCTTTAGTGAATCTATCATCATTATTCGTCATTTCTGATTTACAGAATCAAAACTCTATTTTTAATTGAAAAATGCAAATCAAATTAATTCAGTATCATGCAGTGCCATCTGTGGACAAAATCTGAAACTTTTTTTGCATAAACGAAACTTTTTGGCATATAGACCTTTATTGCACAAAACGCACTGTCGTATGCAAATTAATAGATTTTAACTATATAAAATTTTACAATGTATTAGATTTTTGGTCCCCCTATATATAATATCTGTTTCTCTAGAAAAGAAAAGAGAAACCATTTCAGAAAGACGAGAGGTCTTTAATAAAGGATTAATATCACGCGACCTCGCGTATCGATTTAATTAGGACCAGGCTAGACATAAAAATTTATTGATGCCACGAAACACAAGAAAGAAAACTCGCTAACAAAATAGACGATGTTATAACGAATATACTTTCAGTCAAGTATTCATAACTTTTAACCGCGATCACGCACCCACCAATAACGAATGCGATTTAGCAAGGGTTAAGTGGCAACAGTAATGAAGTTGCCACGGATTGAAGAGCTTCGTCGTTAAATGCAACGATAATTATTCCATGGGAAAAATAACGTTCAGAGTGTTACGATGCTGGGAAAGAATTTTAATTGCATCTCCGAACGGTTTCTCTTTTCAAAGAATCTCGTTTATTTTGAAAAAGGAAAACAATACTTAAACGTATATTCGTTAGTTAAGATAGATAATTACCTTAATTGTATTGCTCGGAGAGAGATAAATATTACATTGCATGATTACTGCAAATGCTGTAGTTATTTTTATCAAAAAATCGCATACTTTTCACCTACAGCAATGATTTAAGTGGGAAAACTAAACGTGTTTTATTTATTTGTTAGTAATGACTTTTAACAAGGCCTTTCGAGCTTGTTTTAAATATAAAGCCAGAATGGGTATGAAGCGGATGATATCGAGATATTTGATAGAAAAATTTGGCAGATGTTAATTTATGAGTATTACATATATTTGTGATTAAAGTTAATGATGCTGCAAAATTAATGTAAATGAAAGAATTATATTTATATTTGAAGCGCTACTAATTATGCTTAAAGAGTTTATTTAAATTGAAACAATATTCCCTCTCTCCCACTTAAAATACTATAAAGTGAGTAATGACTGCAATTTAACGAAATATTAAGGTTTCCTACAAGCACATATTTTGAATATGTTTGTGGGATGTTGATTCAATGAAAAATTTTCATTACCTTCCCGATTCTCAATTTTTATATTTATGAAAAAATAATAAAAAGTAATAGTATATATATGTGTGTGTGTGTGTAATGATTTAACTTTAAATTATAATAGCTTCTCGTAATAATAATTTAATTTCCTAATTTCTGCCTTTCTGTCATTTAAAAGTAAAGCATTCATTCTTATTTCCTGATACCATTCCTTTTTAACTTAATTTATGCAATCACGCGTTCTTAAATATTCGTTTAGTATGCAGATCTCACTGCTTGAGATTTGTGGGGATGATTCCTACTAGACGTTCTGTCTGCAACTGAAATCCTTAGGAATCCCTTCACTTATATCACATGATCTTTTTTGGAAATCTCTACTATAAAACTCAAAGCAAGATAAAATTCTAACTCATCTGACCTCTTCTGCGCTTTGATACTGTTTATCTAACGGCGGAGTTGTATCTCCAGCCTTGGATATGGTCTCTCTCTCTCTCTCTCTCTCTCTCTCTCTCTCACACACACACACACACACACATCAGAGCAACAGTGAAATAAACAATAGTTAAACTTGAACTTGGCCTAGAATTGTTTTAAATTAAATCTTGATTTTTAAAGAAAAGCGAAAGGCATTTCACACGCTCTCTCTCTCTCTCTCACACACACACATATATATAACCTGTACACACACACACACACACACACACACACGTGCTCTCTCTCTCACACATATATGCGTGTGTGTGTGTGTGAGAGAGAGAGCTTTTTAATTACATTTCAATAACATGTGCTAACTTTTTTTATTAAAAAAAATCGTGCGGGTTATAAAACGCCTTCACCTTTGTTAGAGAGTTCATTCGACGATGAAATTTTCAAATCTTTATATTGAGTAGCCATCTCCACAATCTATATCACCGATTCATCAAAATGAATATTAATTAGCGTAAAGTAAGAGTAATTCTGAGTCCCAGGCTCCATAGAAATAATTACCATCAAGAAAAGAAAAATAGTTTCATCAAATTCCTAATGCATTTTTATTTTCACAAGCAAAACATTCTAAACTACAAAAACGTTGCTAATGTTAACTACTACAACAAAAAAATAAATAAATAAAATCAGACAATTCTGCCATAAAACCAATAATTGAATTTAATAGTATAACGAAAGCAGACTATAAATCATTACAGTAGACAATAATATTCTGTTTGGGTATTAAAATAAACGTAGCCGATACAATATTTAATTAAACTTAGCAATTTTTATTGGCGTCATTTTCTCAAAGCAATATGTTAAATATTTAAAGTAAGGAAAAAGTTTCTATTTGTTTATTTTTTCGTCTTAATTTTCGAAAGCATTTTATATCAATTTTAGTTTTTTATTATTGTTATTATTATTAATAATTTTTAATAGACGGTCGCCTCGGCAACACAGTGGTAATAGAGCTTTAGATATTTCTTTGGATCTTTTACGGTGTTGTTCGTGAATTCGAACTTAATCTTCAAATATTTCAATCTGACTATTCCTTCTGGAAATAATTTTTTTGCAATGAGTGTGTTATGAAAAATTTGAATCGAATAGAAAAATGAATATATCGTTTTCACATTTTGGGTATCCTATTTATAAAACTGTACTATAAAATCACAAACCTTAATGAATTGGGTACTGTAATAGATTGAAATCCAACACATGAGTTGGGTGCTGTTATAGATTGAAACCCAACACATGAGTAGGGGGAGCATTATGGGTTAAAATCATTAACATAAATTAACAATTATAACAGGACAATTGAAAAGTCCCCAGCCTACCATAGTAAAACACATTTTTTTTAGCAAAATTAGTTTTTTTTATTCAACATAATTCCCTTCAAGGGTGATACACTGATTATAGCGACCCTCCAACTTTTCGATACCATTTTTGTAGTACGATTTGTCCTTTGCTTCAAAATAGGCCTCAGTTTCGGCGATCACCTCTTCATTCGACGAAAATTTCTTCCCAGCAAGCATTCTTTTGAGATCTGAGAACAGGAAATAGTCGCTGGGGGCCAGAATACGGTGGATGAGGAAGCAATTCGAAGCCCAATGCATGGATTTTCGCCATCGTTTTCACTGACTTGTGACACGGTGCATTGTCATGGTGAAGCAGCACTTTCTTTTTCTTCAAATGCGGCTGTTTTTCGGCGATTTCGTCCTTCAAACGGTCCAATAACGCTATGTAATGGTCGCTGTTGATGGTCCTTCCTTTTTCAAAGTAGTCAATGAAAATTATTCCATGCGCATCCCAAAATACAGACGCCATAACCTTGCCAGCCGTCTGTTGCGTTTTCCCACGCTTTGGAGCGGGTTCATCGTGTGCAGTCCACTCGGATGACTGTCGATTGCACTTCGGAGTGAAATGATGGAGCCATGTTTCATCCATTGTCACATATCGACGCAAAAACTCGGGTTTATTACGCTTGATCATCTTCAAACACTGCTCCGAATCATCAACTCGTCGTTGTTTTTGGTCAAAAGTGAGGCACACACTTTGCACAGAGCTTTCTCATACCCAAATATTCGTGAATGATATGATGTACACGTTCAGTTGATATCTTTAAAGTGTCTGCTATTTCATTCAATTTCAATTGACGGTCATTCAAAATCATTTTGTGGATTTGTTTAATGTTTTCGTCGGTAACAACCTCTTTTGGGCGTCCACCGCCTTCGGTGCTCATTTCACCACGTCTAAACTTAGCATACAAATCCTTGATGGTTGATTTTCCTGGGGCAGTGTCCGGAAACTCGGCATCAAGCCAAGGTTTTGCTTCAACTGTATATTTTCCCTTCAAGAAGCAATATTTTATCAACACGCGAAATTCCTTTTTATCCATTTTTTTCACAATAACAAAAGTTGCTTCACTCAAAATGCTATAATTCACAAACTAATTATCCGACAGCTGTCAAATTTATGCACGCATCTTTTGAGGGTTAGGACTAACTAAAAAACTTATGGGTTTAATTCTAGTAGCGCCATCTATGTGTCAGGCCGAGGACTTTTCAATTGACCTGTTACTTAATGTTATAAATTAATGGCGATGGATTTCATCATTTTCATTAGAGATTCTATTACACCTATAAAAAGAAAACATAGTTAAAGTTGCAGGTACCACCCGCTTTGCAAATTTTTTATCTTGGTCTATCCTTGGAGTAATTCACTTACAAAATAATGGCTTACATCAGTTTAATGGAACAGAAAACGAATTAATGTATTTTTAGGCTGTTTGTAACAGTGAAAGATTACATCGTTTCAAAAACAAGAATTTTAATACAAAGCAAAACTAAATATAAATAACGTACTATAGCACAAAAAGAAAAGAAAACAGGACTTGCTTTTATTTTTTGGAAACAGATTTCTCATCTGTTTTTCTTTTACTGTCTTGCTCACACGGTGAATTTATCTTCCGGGTTATAAAATACCAAAATCAACAACACGGGGAGAGCGAGAAAATTCGCCAAGGAAACAAATGTAATTATTTTTTACTGCTGTCCTAACCACCTTTTAAAAAAGCTCATAAAACCACACAGAAATAAACTTTTTTTTTGTCCTTCTACCTCCAATCTCATTCTTTGACTTTTATTATTGTCCTTATTTTTAGAGTTTAACTATCCTTTTTGTTAACCTGTGTTAAAATTTATTTTCGTTGATTTTTTTTTGGCAACACTTCTTGTTTCTGGATGCAAATACGGTGGGCGGCTTAGCTTTATAGGGCACTGTTAACTTTGAATAATTATTTAAATAACCAAATATAAATGGAGTTTATTTATATACATTAATAATGTATAGATTATAAAAAGCACAGAAAAATCATGAATACAATTGAATGCTTAAAATTAAATATCTTAACTATTAATAATAAAAATAGTTAGATTTAATGAGATTACTAAATAAATATATATGTATTAAAATTAATTGTTCAATTTTGAATTTAGAAATCATAAGAATAATCAAATCTAAAAATTTAAAATATTTTGGAAAATTTTAAAAATTAAGAAGATGAAGACTCTCTAAATGTAGACAACGTAATTTAAATTGTTGTTTCATGGTTTGAACTGAAATGCGTGATTAAACAAGTTTTCTGTATCCAAACCAACCTCAGCAAATTTCTTTATAAAATAAATTAACAATAAACATAAATCGAATGAACTTGAACAAAAAATCCTAAATTTTGGAAGAAAGAATACAGGGGGAAAAAACTAAGTAAAATATATTTAAATGATATAGCTTACTTTTTTTATCTTCTAAATAAGCTTAAAATAAATTTTCAATTAAATTTATCCAATGATAATTGTCATTGACTGATATTAAATCGCACAACAAAAGTAATATATATATTTATTACTTTTATACATATTATATATAATTACAAAAAGTTTCATTTGTTGAAGTAATAAAAATATGCTGAGTTGCTGTGATCACTAATCCTTATGAGAAGTTGTAAAATGTATTATTATTTTTCGTTGCGCACTTTGTAAGTGATTTAAATCTATTTTAAGAAACAGCTAGGTGCAACAGATGAATCTAACAATCGTGTTCGATGCACAGAATTCTACTTTGAGCAATTTTCTGCTAAAAATTTCAATAATTAAAAAAATAAAGGAAAGATAACTAGGTGATAAGACTACAGTTTATACAAATGTTTTGTTTGTAACTAATAGTTTTAGGCGTCAAAATTAAAATGAAAAATTTTAAAAGGTGTTTAAATTAGAATAATGAATATTTTTCCAATAATTTCTCACAATCTCAACCATTGATATAGAATATAATGCAGATAAAAAACATTTATTCCTGTCCAAAACATTTATTTTTTATTTATTTTTTGTTTCCAGTTTTCGCAATATGCAGACAAAACATTTATCCAGTAGTAACTGATTTAAAAAAATTATCAGTATTAAAACTTTATTAATATTAAATAAATTGAATTTTCCTATGTTTTTTTTTTTTTTTTTTTTTTTTTGTGCATCAAAACATAATTATCGCTTGGCAGAATATTATTAATCCAGTCTCAAGATTTGCTTAGAAATTTTCAACATCATTGCTTTTTCAAAGGTGTAACTAAAAATTTTTAATTACTTCCTAAGAGATTGCTTCTTAACGAATATTTGTCTTTAAAAATTCAAGAAGGTTTATATCATATTTTTCAGTTGAGAGTCCAATAATTTTTTTTACCTTATTTTACGCAGGCAAATATATTAATCCTACAAAAAAAAAATCGTAATCCAGTTGAAATACTTCTTTTTCTTAAAGCTTCACAATAACTAGCGATTATTTCGCGAAAAAGTCGCAAGCAATCTTACAAATCAATTCTTAAACCTAAAGCAACCTACTGGTTACTTATCCTTTTCAGAACAAAAACAAACTCTACTGAGTGCACCACGATCTCATTTCCGGAAACAGTCGACCTATTGGTTTCTTTCTTCACTTCATTTCCCTTAGGTGAAACTAAATCCTTCCTAACTTTCATGCTTTGTTTACTGGATTGAAGTAAGGGGGAAGAAGATTACTTCCCCACTTCTCCTGAAGAAAAAATAAAATAAAATGAAAAGGTGATGCCGAATTCTTTTTTTAAGAAATAGGAATGAATTCCAGCGTTTTCATTCTTCAAGCATGTCTGCTGGGACTATTTTTGCTTTATTTTTTTTTATATGGAGATATTTTGGATGATAACAATACGGTTATAGATTTTTCGATACTCGGCAGAATTCACTCATCTTCATCTTTTTAACAGTAGAAATGTCTGCTGTGAGGTCATCTAAATACGATTAATAAATAAGTAATATAAAAGTGTAAAATAATTTCGAGAAATGAAATGTAAAAGTCGCCCGACACGCAATTTTATTACTACAAACTACTACAAATATTGATTCTATAACAATGATTTGTCTAAAGAATAGCCCAAAATAGCAACATCAATGATATCTTGGTGCATAAAAGTTCAAATGTTATTAAACATTTCAGAAAATTTTAAATATATTAAGGTTAAATGCGGCAAGTATAAATTTAAATAAAATATCGATTCCGGAGAAGAAAAAAAAAGCATTTCGACTGTATAACTTAACGTCCCTTCGGATTCTAGTAAGTAGCTAATAATAAAATTGTTCAAAGAGTTGTGGACTTTTTATTGTGATTCTCTCTCATGTACTAGGGTGGTTCCGTACGTACACGTGTTAGGATTGGGAAATGGGATTGGTTAAGTTGTGACGAATAAAAAGATTTGAAGAGCTGTGCACTTTTTCTTGTGAATCTCTTCCATGTACGAGGGTGGTTCAATACGTTCAGGATTGGGAAATGGGGTTGATTAATTCATGACAATTAAACATGTTTAAAGAGTTATTGATTTTTTATTGTGATTTTCCCCTGTATGAGGGTGATCCAAAATATACCCGTTGTAGGATTGGGAAATGGGTTCGAAATTTGCTTGTTAAAATTAGATTGGTTTTATCAATGTCGCACTAGAAGCAGCATGAGGGCTATTGATGGGTACCTTGTAATTTTGAACCTTGGTCAAATGACGAGGACGACACCACTACTAACTTCCATCCCATGCCAACGGAAGGACTTTGTGCATCAGCCCCGATTTGTATTGACAGATTTAACGTGCTTCAGCCCCAGCTACACGGCGGGTCTCTAATGGCGTCAGGGTTCGAACCCACGATTCGACAAAAACCGCCGACCGCGAGTCCACGACCACTAGGCTACAGCGGTCACTTCTTGTTGACATTGAAAAAGAGATATGTTAGCAAGTAGTGTTTCACTAAAGGGTAGATAGAGAGGAGAAAATTTGAGAACCATCTGACGGAGACAATTCATCTTAATGTTGTCATAACTACTCTAAGTCTGGACCATTTCTAACATATTTCCAAATTCCTAAAGAAATTACTCTGTACAGGAAGAAAAAAAGATCA
>BMAW01006959.1:0-29855 GCA_019974015.1 Nephila pilipes | reverse complement strand
ATCCTTGAGGTAGTTGGACTTCAGAGATGATGGTGCTGGACTAGAACATTGATACAGACTTTGTAGAGAGGCATTTATACCAGAGAGGAGTAAGAACGGCCACAAGTTAAGTCACGATACAAGCGGAAAGGATTTATTCAAATTTCATTTTCATTTGATGGTGACTTTCTTTTTTTCGCTCTCATTTATTCCATATGGAATTTTTTTCAGTAAAATATCATTAGCTCTACTAAAAATTGTGATAGAATCGGAATGATTTTCACTTGTGCGGTTTTTCGTACTTTCAGAAGTATGGGTGGGTTTACATCTCTGTTCTGTTATGTGGGTTAAAAATTCAAATTGAATCAGTATTTCTTTTTCGTTAATTTAGTGTGGTAGATCGTGAGAAGTTTGTGAGAATTTACAGGCTCACAAAAATGATTTATTTATTTTATTTCTTGTCTGTTATTTAGAGAGAAGGTTGAATAAACAATACTTGTAGAGGATTTTACAGTCGCAGTTAGAAGATTGAGTGTTTTTAACTAAAAACATCTCTGGTTCGTTTTGGACAGGTGAAATTTGTAATTGAATTGAAATCCGAAATATCTATATAAAATAAAACTCGGAAAATAACTGAATAGACTGTCCATTATATACATTTTATCTTTTCAAAAAAAAAAAGAAGAAAAAAAACTATTCATGAGAGAGAGAGATTTTATCTTGGAAATGTCATGCATAGTATTAACCAAAAAATGTGTGTAAACAGCCCTTTTCACTTGCATAAAAAAGTTTTATATAAAATACAATAATTACTTGTAAAACGATTTATATAAATTTAAGATCTTATTCAAGCCAGAATTTAACAACTTATCGTCAACATTAAATTAAAAACGTGAAGTATAATAAGATTATTTTGGCTCTGTTAATGCTCCTACTGAGAAGCACAGGCCAAGATGCATAACTTCACTGCGACATACTGAAGGGAAGGCTTTCTCTTGCTTTACACATGCCAACGGTAGTTTGCCACTAGGTGTGTATCAGCCTGCTTGGGCTTTAGGTAAGGAAGACAAACTCTGACTTGACGGTAGAAACTGTTGGTTTGCAACAACGCAATACGTGTGCCATGTTCAGCCAACAATTTTAAAGGCATGTACTAATGCAGGCAGATATTTGTACAAAATAGTGGCCAGTAAATATCATTTTCTTGCTATTATAGATGGCTACTTTTAATTTTCTATAATTTTGCTCATAGCCCCCTCGAGTTGAAACATTTTTACTCCTACACAAGATGGATTCACTTAAAGTAAGTTCTTTTTTCAATGTTACCTAATGCCTACATATAGATTGGGTGCCAGCGGTAGTCTAGTGGTTATGGTCTCGTACTCACGGCCGGAGTTGTTTATGTCGATCCCTCATACCACGAAAGACTTACCCACCGTATAGCGGAGCTGATGCACGTTAAATCTGCAGAAGATTCATATCCTCCCAGTGGCGTAGTGTGGAAGTCTTAAGAGGGAGATGTCAACTCGGGTTTCGTCCTCGTTACACTTGACCGAAGCTCAATGTGGCCATGGTAGCCTAGTGATCATGGCTTCAGATTCGTAGCCGACGGTTTTCGCTCAGTCGCGGGTTCAATCCTTGGCCACTAAAGACCCGCCGTGTAGCCTGGGCTGATGCACGTTGAATCTGTCGGAGTCTAAAATCCTCCCGTTGGCGTGGTGTGGAAGTTAGGAGAGGGGATGCCAGCTCAGGTGTCGTCCTCCGCACTTGATCGTAGCTCAAAATGACGAGGTCCGTCGCCAATAGCCCTCGTGTTGCTTCTATTGCGACGTTAATAAAAACTAAACTAAAACAAAAAAAAAAAACTGACCGAAGTTCAAAATACGCCATTAAAATTGCCCAAATGTCGCTTCTCAATATATTTTTAATCAAAGAATCAATTCATATATAATGCTCAAAAACTTAAAATATCTGGTTTTCAAATTTTAAGGTCAACATAAGAAATTAAACTATCGAAATCGAAGAATTCACTCGCCTTCTACGAAGGGATAATACCTGAGTCATTTTTAGATAGACTATGCGTGTCTTGATAATTATATAACTCTTTGCTCGGTAATGTTTTTTATTCAATTTTATGTACGTAATTTATAATATAAAAAAAGTACTTCAATAATTAAAGAGACACGGGTGTGTTACATTTATCTCGACTGCTCAAAACGTACATTTTTTTCGACTCGTTATAATACATTGAAAATAAAATTACGTACTTTAATGTTTTTACACATGCTATATAAAAGAATGAATGTTTTAAGACATGTGAAATAATTAAAATTTATTCCTAATTTTTATATTATGAACACATAAATATAAAAAAATTTCACTTAGGGCATTTAAATAAGTTTTACTGCGTGCCAGATATTTCGTATACAAATGGTTTTCAAGACTTGCAGTTAGGTGATTTATAAAGTCAAATATATACCTTCTTTTATGTGAACTTATTATAAATAAAATAAAGGTTCCAAAAATATTTTTAAGATATTAACATATTTCAAACCTTTCAAAATTTCGAAAAAAAAATTAAATATTTCCTTACTTTTTTAAAATAATTAATATATATATGACACTGAATTTAGTACATTTTAAACACATTGTATTATACTTATTATGTTTTAAAATTTTTAATTATCTAAGTAAAATAGTATTTGAAATATTCTACGCGTAACTGGGAAAAAACTCAAACTGGGAGAAAGGCAAATAAAGTTTTTTAACATTCAATTATAAAATTAAGTTTTGAAACTTGCCTGTTAAAATGCTCCAAGATGATATAATTTCCCTTCTGTATAATCTGACAACTCTCTTTCCTTATTTTTTGTCATCTGCGTAGCTTCGAGAACTTCAAAATTGAATCCACATTCATTTTTTTTAATGCTTGGATTTGAAGTTTATCATCTCCTGCCACAGGGATTAGCCTACATTTCAAAATAATTTTATGTTAGATTTCTCTAAAATAATATTAAGTATCTGACGTTCATTATTGTAAATGTTAGTGGCCATATTTTAGGCAGTCTCTAAAAACTGAAAACCAGAACCGATCGACTTTGGGCAAAAAATTTCGAGATTAATGAATATAGACTTTTATTTCGGTTGTTCATCTTGCCAAGCCTCTTACTGATTCATTCCAATGTTTGAAAATTTTAAAGCGATTTATTAAGCAAAATAAATTGAAACACATACGAATTCGAAATTACGTGGGCGTGGCATTTCCATTTAAATGTTGATTTCACGAAAACATAATGTACAATTGTTTGAATAACTTCTGAAGTTTTTTGAGTAACGTCAAATGTTTGGTATGAAAATATTCAGTGTTAAATGACGAACAACATATAATGCTTTTTTTCTTAAAAAAAATCGAAATACTTCAAAATGTAATACTCCCTTCAATACCTAGTACTTCATCTATGATGGTCCAGAGGGACTCTGTGAGGCACAGAAGTGCGGGGCGGCTGGTAGGTGCCCAGCTACCTTTTCTGTATCAGTATCAGGTCATGATCAAGACCAGATAACTATATTAATAACGGGACTGCATAGCTACTTATATAGAATTTCAAGGCAGTTGGTTAAATGGAATTGGTTCAAAAGAGAATTGTAAGATTTGACTCAAGCAAATATACTTACATTTATGCGAAGTTAAATAAAAGCTTGTTAAATACTCTACTCAAAACAAGGAATTAAATTCTATTTTTTTAAATTTCGAAACGGACATGGCTTGCTGCGATCCGTTGTTGTCCTGCAACAAATATAATTAGTATGTCCATTTAGGATTTCTGAATCATTGTCTTAGTTCTTATTGTATTATTTGAATTATTGTCTTGAACAATTCATAGATGTGGCGGTGTGTTTATATTGTTTATTTTTCACTTTGATACAGTTTCACGTGTACTTTAATATTTAAGTTATTGTAAAGACAAGCTTACTTGTTTCATAGGATTCGTCGAATATATAGGAGTGTTAAGGTAAATGTTTTTTTTTATTTACTTTTAAATTCTGCAATGGCCTTGTAGGCTTACCGACGTTGAATGTTATTTGTTCGTTTTAACATTAAACTATGAGCATTTTAACTTTACACACGCACAATGAATTCGTGATATTATTATTTTTAATTTCTATTGGGGCTAATGTAGGGGTCACACCGGCGGCAGAAATCCACGCAACGCCATTTTCCAATGCTTTTTTTAATTCACCTATTTGCTGAATTTCATTGTCTTTCGAATTTTCGTGTGTACACCAGTCTTCTGATCTACTAAGTTATATAATGGTGATTAACTTCGAAATGTTTGAATTTCGCTGATCAAACATTTTTATAGTTTATACTCGAACATGCAATCTACCATTAGTATGAAGAAGTTTACCATTAGTATGAAAAAATAGTGGATTCTTCGTCAATATTTTCTTTCAATGTTTGGAAATTGTCAGTCGCCATTCTATCAGAATCTCCTTTTCCACAATCATTAGAGTTACAACAGCACTACTTCCTTTTTTCAATGCAATGTCATCGTATCCGTTAAGATATGTACTAACATGTTGTTGTTTTAAGAAAAAGGTAGTTAAAGAAATGCTTGGGACAAAATTAACATTACCTGGTGTTAGGCTCAAACAATTGATATTATAATATATTATGATAACAGTAATAACATTTAGTTTCCTTAAGGTACATTTATTTAAATATCTGAAAAGAATATCATTGTCTGCTTCAATAATTTCATATTTACTCTCACTTTAATATTTAATTTAATAATTGCTTTTTACAACAGAATCGTCTGCTTTTATTCCATAGAATCTGAGACTTGAAAGTTCGCTAACATTTCGCTAATTAATATTCATTCTGAAATAATTCAACTTTTTAATGAGCTTCACTGGAAAAAAACATCAGCACATTTTAAAATGAAATTAATTTTGCCAATTTCAGTGTATTGTTTTTTCCCCCTCGAACATATAGTTTTATAAGCTTTTCATGAATCCAAAAAAATAGTGCATTCTTTTTTCATATTTTCTTTCATTGCTGGGTAATGGGGGTATAGTCGCCATTCTATCAGAAACTAAAATAATGGATAATTTTTTGCCTCAATTAGACAATGCAACGTCACTGCTTGTCTTTTTTCTAGTCCAATGACATCGTGTCTGTAAGGGAAATTTTTTATTTTACACAAGTATCTATACCATTGAAAATACTCTACTGCATTTTGTGCTACAATACCCATGCCATAAATTTTTGTCATTTTCCCCCCGAAAAATATTTTAGTGGAATATCACAACGTTTGACGATATTTTTTGATTTTGCGAAAACGGTCGAAAGGATTTGATGCAAGTATCTAAAATTATCCAAAGTTTGAAATCGACTTACTCCACGACGATTTGTGGTTACCAAAAGTCTGGCATAGTGTAGTCAAGCTATATTGATTCATACTTATTACTAATTATTCTAGACATCTAAGCAAATTTTATTTGAACCTACGCTTTATTTTGTTTATGCGTTAACTACGATTAGTTAAATATATTTGAAAGAGCTTTTTCATATACAGGTATTTCGTTTTTGCATGACTCTTTAAAGCACAGATAGAAATTTATTCCATAAACATTAAATATAATTATGTGAAAAATTTTAAGATAATTAAATTTAATTTTATAATCCTACTTAAAACGTTAATTTTTTATGCTATACTATTTTCTTAAGATAATTGAGACGTTTTTGACTAGGAAAAAATAACTTATTTTACGACTAGTTTTTACAGTCTTCATTCTTTAAAATTAATAGTTATGCAAATCATATTGTAGCACAGACACATTTGAATACTTGTGTATCTGTTTATGCGATGAAAATTACATGTATAAACATAAATAATAATGTTTGAACAATTAACTCATTAGCTTACACTGCCGGGTGGCAATCGGTCGCACATTTCAAGTTTATTATTTTCTATATCTCTACAGTAATATATTATTACCGAATCCATTATTACTGTGAGATTGCCTGAGGAGCTGTAGCTTCTTCTTAATGTTTCCGTCAGTAGATGGCGGCATGTGACAATGTTGAGAAATAAAGCTATTGAATGATTTAAAATACATAATCGATTTATCTGTATAGATTGAGGGTTACACTCAAGTGATTTTGGTGATATCACAATGCAATAGTAAAAATGGTATACCGTAAGAAACACCTTTCTGAGGAAGAATTTACATTCTTTTCTTCTAATTCTATTTTTCCTAATGCTTCTAATTTTCTGAAATGTAAGCCAATGAATTAATGATCAACATGTGTATTTATATTTGTGAGTCATATATCTATCTTTAAGTATATCGTGCATAAATTTAAAAACATTTATAGCTTTCAAACAAGGCAGAACATTAATAAATGTAAAATTCAATACACTGAATATAATTATTATTTCAAAATTAAATTTAAAAAAAAATTTAAAACATAAATTTTCGAGATTCAAGTTTTCCATTTTTTCCATTCAAATAATTGTGCATAACTTAAAATTTGCGAGTGTTCATTAGAAAAAAAATTATGTTCTCACTATAATATCAGCCCTATTAATAGATGAGAAAGATTTTGAGAAATATAAACCAGAATTCCAAAAGATCGCTTTTTCAAAAAGCACAAATGTAGATATTTTTCACTATGGCATTGTAACTTCAAAATTCAATTCCCGAGTTTTCTGTTCATCAAATTCCGATAAATAATACATTTATAGAATTATCGAAACACGTTCTACTTTTAAGCGGTAAAATCGAGGAAGGAAAAAATTTGAATGATTTTAGTGTACCAGTTTCCTTAAATGTATCGGATATAATATTCTCTTTATTAAGTTCCCTGAAACAAAAAAAAAAAAAAAAAAAATCGGGGATTTGGGCAACGTTTGAGTAGAAAAACTTTTACTTATCTGCGTCTTCTTTCTTAGGTATTGTTTGCGATCGTTGGATTGATTGCATACGTCAGAAGTGTGACAGGATATGATGGAGGATTTGGAAATTTTGTAAGTAGTTCATTTCACTTATTATGAATTTGAATTTAAAATCGTAGTAACATAGATCATATATTTCCTACCATTAAATGACTAAGAATTTGGACTTTACAGATCTGAACATTTATTATCAAATGAAGCCATCTTTTAAAAAAAACTTGTATTTAGAAAGCCAGATTTTTTAAAGCAGAAAAATAAAAAAAAACAAAATTAAAAAAAAGTAACTTTTCTGCTTTGAAAAGCAGATCTTTTTTTTATTTTTAAGAGTACTTATGGTTTTAAACCAAACCATAATTTAAATATTTTTCTTTATAAACTTGAAGGCCTTAAAATTGTTTTGAAAATAAATAATTTTACATTATTTGTGTAACGTTGTTCTATAAAAATAAAAAAAAACATTTTTAGAATTTGTTTTCACATATTCGATGAGAAAGTTTCAACTTTTTGACTCTTGGTGTTACTCTAAATTATATAATTAAGATTGATTTAATTTACAACTCGAACGTGTTGTGACTGTAGAGGATGTTCTTTTCAAATTTCGGAAGAGTTATTTGTAAAAATAAAACATTTAAAGACAAGAAAATCAAATTTTAGCAATGGGTAAAAAGTATTGGAAAAAAATAACTCAACGAAACAAAATGGTTGAACAAGGATTGTATAGAAATTTCTCTTAATTTTAGTACAAATATTGTGAGTAATGGCTTCCTTTATTATTTAACTGCACAGTATTTAAAGTATCATTAAATAGTCAATAAATTCAAAATTCCTATTGCAGATACACCAGAAAAAGAAAACACAGTTATTAGCTATCAAAACAGAATGTGCAAGATCGCTCTCTCTTGAATCCCACTTAACTCAGTTAATCCTTATTTATATTAATCCTTGTTTACTAACTCAGTTAATCCTTGTCTATTGACTCAGTTAATCCTTGATTATTAACTCAGTTAATCCTTGATTATATTAATGCTTGATTATTAACTCAGTTAATCCTTGATTATATTAATGCTTGATTATTAACTCAGTTAATCCTTGTTTATATTATTTTTATAGCTAAGATCTTATTAACTCTAAGATCTTAGTTTACCAAATCGCTTATTCCGATTCAAGCACTTCTTACTTGTAACATATTTAAATCCTATTACTCTAACTAGGAGTCTATTCTACTTAATTTTAACACAAACGATTAATTATGATGATTCAATCCAATTTACAAAGATCATTAATTCAATTAATTACACTTCTGATCTTCCTCTAATATACCTAATCCTCTTCCGTTTTGGTTGGCAAGGATTTGTTATTTTATGCAATTCAAAATACAAAACTGCCCCAGAGGTAAGTGAAGAGATAATCGCAAACAATCCCTAGTAGATAAATACGTGCTATATTTCGCTATATATCTCTTGCACGTGGCTAAAGAAAAGTACTTGCGTTTTTAGCGAGCTAGTTGATTTGTATATAAGTCGACCCCCGAAAATTAACTTAAAAAAGGCCTCCTTAGTTTATATTCGGAACTATGATGTGGCTAATTTTCTGACACATATGGTAATTGTTTTTCATAAGAATTTTCTTCCATTCAGAACAACGGTCCATTCCAACCATATAGCTTCGGCTACGATGCCAGGGACGAGTTCGGCAACAGCCACTTCCGTAAAGAACAAGGGGACGCCGGTGGAGTTAGAGGATCCTATGGCTATGTGGATCGACAAGGTCTCCATCGTGTCGTGGACTACATCGCCAATGCTGCAGGTTTCCAGGCCAGCGTCAAAACCAACGAACCGGGCACTGATGGCAAAGAGAATCCAGCTCATGTCAACATGATTTCTAATCCCATTCACGGTATGCGCCATCCATCCTTCGATCCTCTGATTTCTGTTACTCCTGTTAAAGAGACCCTGAGAGGAATTTATTTTAAAAAAATTAGATTGATTAATTAGTTTTGTTAAGTTAGCGCAAGAAGCAACAGGAGGGCTATTGGTGATGAACTTCGTAATTTGAACCTTAGTCAAGTGACGAGGACGATGGTTGAGTTGGATACTCCTCTCCTAATTTATACACCGCGCTAAAGGGAGGACTTTGAGGACCTCGAGAGATTCATCGTGCATCAGCTCCGGTTACACGATGAGTCTTTAGTGGCATCAAGGCCAAGTCCCCGACTCAACGATAACAACACAGAACGTGAATCCGCAACCATGACCACTACACCGTACTTAAACACACATAAAATATGTACCACAGGGGAAAAGAGCTTCATTTTCAATGAAACATTTTGTTTTAAATTTTAATTTTTTTCAAAATATTTTAATACTTTAAAATTCCTACTACTGTTGCAAAATTTTAATATTTGTTAACAATTTTTTTCTACAGATTCTGAGAAATATTTCTTTAAATTTTGTGCAGGAGATTGTTGTGTTAGTGTTATGTACAGTTTATAATTTTTTCCTATCAGATACTACGAAAAATAGTTTTAAAAAAACCCAGTTATATAGAATTTTGCGGATTTCTTAAGAACCAAATGCTTCTCCGAATCATTATTCCATGCACAGAATCCTCAAACAAAACAACCAACAGAAGAACAAATAAATAAAACAGATATGCAGAAGAATCAAAAAAAAATAAATTATAAACTTTACATCAATTACAAAAACGCCTTAGCATTTTAAACGTATAACCGTCAAGAAAAATAAAAAAAATGAGAAAAAACAACTTAACTGTTTTTGAAGTTCAATTAACTTATTTGACACGCTGTTATGAAAATTTAATAACTCTCTAAAAATAATGCGGCTAAAGATGAAAGTTTGTACATATAATTAGGAAAGTCATACAATTTAAATAAGTTAATGCATTTTATTTTTTGATTATTTCTTAGGCACTGTGTCCCCTTATAAGGAGAGTGACGCCGGCAATCGAGCATAAAATGTTCTTGAAATAACGTGGAACAAAGCCAGCAGAATTTCAAAAAAAAAAAAAAATCATAAAGCATTGAAATAATTTTAATAAGTACACCCAACTCTTTTTTAGACGGTTGATACGTTCCACAGAAAAACGTGCAAATAAATTCGCGTAAAAAATACATACGACATTTGGTAAATTTGAAGATATGTTCCACAAATCGTTAAGATGAAAAGACTCTAAATATTTTCGAAAAAAACCGTGCAAAAAAGTAATAATGAAATCCATATTACATATTTATAAAACAAAAATAATTAATTTTTACTACAAAAAAAATTAAAAAATTAATGTACAATGAAAATTCAGTCTCTTGGTACATACAACATATTAAAATTCAAATTGAAATTAGGAATAAAACTTCTAACAACTATTCATCGTCACTCGATAACAAGCGAGCACGTTTAATACGAACTGGATCAAAAATGCTATCATCAGTGGATGCGTCAGATATGTCTAGCACAACTGTCGGCTTGGATTCAAATGCAGAATTTCCTTTCGTTATTAAAGGCCTCTGTTGGTTTGTTGTTGTGGTTGCTGTTACAAAGTCTGTTATTAGCAGCTATTTTTTGGTTTCTCATATTGATACTCTGCTATACAAAACTTAAGATTGTGTTGAAATTTTAATGCACTCTCCGTGTCAGGATCAAGAATAAGAAAATGTTTTATACTCGTAGCAAATTTCAAGCCCTCGCGAATTAAATCGGTTATTAATAGCTGAACTTCATCTTCGACTTTTGCCATTATCGACTTCTTTGCTATCATAAGCTGTCATTAAATTCGATCAAATCGTCCTCATCCAAAGGGCTTTCTAGCATCGATTCTTCGATGTCAGCCATTTGCATGTTCTTAAAGCCTTCGCCAATAATTGCATTTAATAGAGTTATAATTTGAGAACACGCAGATTATTTTTATACTACGAAACTTTCACTTTAGCGTATGCTGGCTAAATATTCTTCCAACAAGAATTTAAGGTTTATTGGCGCAACCGCTTGATAGCATGTGTAATACAATCCATTATCGTAAGCTCTCTCCAAGCTTCCATAACAGTCAAATTTTTTTTCTTTCACTGAATCTAAAACATATTTCAACTTTTGCTTTAGGTAGTGCATTTTAAATGCTGCTATAATACCCTGATCGAGTGGCTGAATCAGAGAGGTAGTATTAGACGGTAAAAACAGCATTTGAATATGTGGAAAATTTTTTGGAGGGAATTCGTGTTTGAACAAAAAATTCACGTAAAAAAGTATATTGGTGAAACGTGTTATTTCAAAACCGTGTAAAAATAAAGTGGGGAGTACATTAATTATGATAGATTTCGTATTGCTTTCGTTATGTGCTTGTTTTAAAAATAGTCTCTTTATTGTTCTGAAATTTTTTCTGCTTAACAATGGAAATTCTAGAAAATTTTTTTTGCAGTTCCACATCATTTATGATTTTAGATATTTTAAGCCAACAAATATATTAATGTGAATAATTTTAAAATTATATGTATGAAGATTTTTTATTGATTCCTTTTTTTTTCCAGGAGTATGGGGTTGAGCTTATTCTGGATAATTTCTTATTTGCCGGAACCTGAATGGGAGGTTCTGAAATTCAAAGCTAAATAACTCTTCTCTCTTGTGTATGTTCTCGGTTAAATTCATGTTGTTCAAAGATCACAACGTTGTGTTCATTTCTTTGACATGACTTGGCAAATTATGCATTATAAACTCTCTGAATATATTTACAATTCTAAATATTCGATTTTTTTTAGTTAATGGAAAAAAAAATAATAATAAATTCTACATAATTTAATAATACATGGAAATATTTTGGATTAAGTGATTTAAATAACAGCATTCCTGTTGTGATATTTTGTCAACATAAAAATATTCATAACTTGATATTTTTCCCTGTTAACAATTTTTACATCTTTGTCTTTTTTGCTTCAAATTAATTTTATTTGCTTAATGCTATGTTCTACCTGGTGTTGAGTTTTTATGATTCGGAAATTAATTAACATTTGGACGCAGAAAAGGTATAAAATGTAGTGACTTTCAAGATGTTAATAAAATGTTTGCTCTGCAATGGGACTTCTAACATATATTTGCTGTAAGAAGGATTTATTGCTCTCAGTGTTATTCTGAATACATAAACATTTAACGGAAAATTGTGAAAAATTTATTTGCAAAAGCAGACCGGATTGAAGGCCCTCATTGTTTGTGTTTGAGATTGTAAGTAGTGCATTAATATGTTGACTTTTTTCATGGTTTTTATAATTCTTGTTATGAAACTGGTTTGCTTATGGGATGATTTTTATGTTAACACATGTATGCTTTGTATGAATAAAGAAATGTTTTTTTCAAACGATGACCATCTGTATTATTTTGCAACGTAAAAGCAGGAAAGGTGCGTGCAATTGCCCACCAGGCTGTTTCGGAGTACATCTACATTTTTATTACGAGATACTAATCTAAATTTCGGAGTAAATCTAAACTTTTGACAAAACAAACCAGGGATTTGCTAATTTCATTTCAGCATGAGCTAATGTTTTTTATGTTAAGTTTTCAAAAAAAAAGTAGAATTAATCAAAAACATTAATTAGTGTAAAGTAAGTGTACTTTCCAGTCCCACGCTGCATATAAGCTATTCCTGCGAGGAAAGGAAATACACTCTTCATATTACAAATGCATTTTTATTTTCGCAAGCGAAATAATTATAAGTACAAAAACGTTTCCAAAGTGAACAACAAAAACAATAAAATAAATAAATAAATAAATTAAAAAACAGATGACTATGCCATAAAAAGTAACTGATAAATAAAATATTAAAAAATAAGAGCAAACTATACATTATTAAAAGAGATAATACTATTCTGTTCGGATATTAAAATCAATCAGATGATAAAATATCACATTAAATATATCTTAGAGCAAACGAAATGTAATTATTATAATCGTAAAGTATTATAAGTAAAGTATTATTTCACTCTTTTGAGCCTAACACCATTTACCCTCTATTTTATGTCCACGTATTTATGTTGACGCCCTTTTCTAAAAACAACAGCATATTAGCACATACTAATAAATTTCTTTTCAACTGACAATTATTATCTCAAATACGCATAAAC
This sequence comes from Nephila pilipes, assembly GCA_019974015.1. Taxonomy (NCBI): domain Eukaryota; kingdom Metazoa; phylum Arthropoda; class Arachnida; order Araneae; family Nephilidae; genus Nephila; species Nephila pilipes. The sequence goes on along the minus strand of BMAW01006959.1, from coordinate 16,796 downwards.
TCACGACTGCACAAATTTATAGCTCACACAATCGAACACAACACCTCAAAATACGTAATCATAATATAGTTAGAGGAACATTTACTAACTCTACAAACACTGATTGATACACAGTGGTTTCGTATATATACACATTCTAAAGACATCCGGACACGTGTAGAGGTATGTAGTATTGTCATCATACTTGGCAACTTCGAGCTTTTTTCCAACCAAATGTGCTACCAATGTCACTTCTACCTATTCAGGTTACCAGCTTGCGTTTTCTCTCCTTGACTGTAAGACCATCTTTTCGGCCAGGATAACCGTTGTGCAGGAACAAAGTCCAAACCTTTCGCGTAACTTTATAAGAAACACATGTCACAATTTAAAAATAATTACTATTAAAAAATGAAATAAATCTTAACAAATATCTCAGCATATGTGAAATGTTGTCAATGAGTATAAACCGTTGTGGAGTTCCTGATGCATCTCTATATGTTGGACTTGAAATAGTTTAGTAATTGACTAACCACCATAATGACCCTTTTAAATATTCAAAAAGAGATTTTGTTATGGGATAGAGCTTTAAGTTGTGATACAGAAAAAAAATAGTTCATTCATTTAAAATAAGTTATAAACCTTATATTTTTGTGCATACGCTGATAATTTTCGAAGTTCTTTTTTAATCTAAATTACGAGGACTAGTTTACATATCGATTCGCTAGATCACAGAAAACTTAGATATCGATTCGCTAGATCACAGAAAACTTAGGTACTTTTCTGATAGCCGCGCGCAAATGAGGAATCGCCAAATAGAGCACGTTTTTATTTCTGTAGCTTATATCTCTTAAAAGTATGAGAAAAATACGTCTTTATGAACAGATAACTCTCTTTATGAAAATGAGTTATTTTATTTTCGAAAGGGTCTACATTACTGATTTGCCGAATCATCACCAAAACAAAAAAATCTCATTTTGACGCAATTTTCATCCAGTTCATAGAAAAGTACCGAAATGTACACTATAAATAATGACAAAACACCGCAGAGATGTGTGCATGTAAAAATAACAGTTGAATCTTCTAATATTCTGGGAGTTTAGAATGCGAACCTTTATGCAAAAAGAAAAACTAAGTCATATTAATACTTCACTGTGTCCGTGTCAGAATCGGAGAGGTGCCGAATCCTTCATCAAATTCATTTCCCCTCTTTAGAATGTCTGGATACATATCATCATCACTTTCAATGCTTTTCATACAAGAATTTACGCTCTCTGCTTCAGTAAAACTTTCCTCGCTGCAACCCATGCATTTACTGAGGCAACCCTATTTAAAAACTCGGATTTCATTCGGCTTACATACGGGATTTGAATTTTGGTTAGATTTTAGGGGAAGAATACGTCTTCTCGGATTGGCTGGTACTCGGAAACTTGTGATAGTTATTGACACTTTCTAACAGTTGTTAGTCATTTAGTGTTATTAAGCGTACATAAAAATAACAACTGAGTCAATTTTAAAAGTTATATTATGTGAATTGTTTTTTGATTCAGAAATTAAACATTATTCTTTAAGACACAGAAGATTATATTTCTTTTACCATTAGAAACTGACATTTGTGAATGCTTTAATATGCAATTTGTAGAAAACTTGGCAAAAATGATATTTTTCTGCACACGTTATTTCTAGAGGGAATAATACTATTAAATTTCCACATAATTGTAAGAATAGAGAACGCTTAATGTCGAAATTCTGTCCAAAAGAGAGTACGTTTTAGTTTCAAAAATCTATACAAATTATAAATCTCGTATATAAATCAAAATGGAAAAAACAAAAGAAAAACGTTCGAATAATTCGACAGGGGACGAAAATGTTGCCGAGTAGATGCAATGGGGGAAATTTTTTCCAATAACATCACCGTAAAGTAATATTCCAGACGTTAAATAAGTTAGATATAAATCTGGTGAACCTACTAAAATTGTTCACATTGTTACCATTAAGCTGTTGTGATGGATAAAATATGTGGTACCTGTGCTAGCCGTTTCTTGTGAGTCCTTATACAAATGCTTCTTTAATATATAAGCGGAAGTAGAAATTCTTATGCGGCGAATTTTTCAAGCAACGCCACTTTCCGATGCTTTATTTAATTCACCTATTTGATGAATTTCGTTGTCTTTCGAATTTTCGTGTGTACATCAGTCTTCTGATCTACTACGTTATATAATGGTGATTAACTTCGAAATGTTTGAATTTCGCTGATCAAACATTTTTATATTTTATACTCGAACATGCAATCTACCATTAGTATGAAAAAATAGTGGATTTTTCTTCAATAATTTTCTTTCAATGTTTGGAAATTGTTAGTCGCCATTCTATCAGAAACTCCTTTGCCACAATCTTTAGAGTTACAACAGCACTACTTCCTTTTTTCAATGTAATGACATCGTGTCTCTTAGGATATGTACTAACATGTTGTTGTTTTAAGAAAAAGGTAGTTAAAGAAATGCTTGGGACATAATTAACATTACGTGGTGTTAGGCTCAAACAATTGATATTATAATATATTATGATAACAGTAATAACATTTAGTTTCCTTAAGGTACATTTATTTAAATATCTGAAAAGAATATCATTGTGTGCTTCAATAATTTCATATTTACTCTCACTTTAATATTTAATTTAATAATTGCTTTTTACAACAGAATCGTCTGCTTTTATTCCATGGAATCTGAGACTTGACAGTACGCAAACGTTTCGCTAATTAATATTTATTCTGAAATAATTCAACTTTTTACTGAGCTTTACAGAAAAAAAACGTCAGCACACTTTAAAATGAAATTAATTTTGCCAATTTCAGCGTATTATTGTTTTTTTTTTTTTTTTTTTTTTTTTTCTTGAACATTCTGAAAATATTATGGGTATTCGGCATTTCTCCTTAAATGGAAAGTATCAAATTTTTAGATTTAGTGACGGCTAAGAAAACCAGAGTAATATAAACATATTTAAAAAGTTATTTAGAATTATTTTCTTCATAAGATATATAAACTAAAGAGATAAATATGCGCTATATTTGGCCACTAGCTGATACCCGCCCGCTTCGCTGGACAGTCGATAATATATTTTGGAACCCATACGTAAGATATCAAGAAAATTTTCAATTTTTAAAACTTTAAACATAATCTAAATTTAAAAATTTTAAGAAATCGATTGTCTGTAATAATAGTTATCCTCGACATTCAAATGTATGAGAAAAATAAAAAATTTTAGTAAAAAGTCACCACATATATATGTGTATAATATGCATAAAATTCATTTCACCGTATACATGTTACCCATAGTATTGCCAAAGATGCAACCTTTTGTCAGAAGATTCATCATGTGCTTATCTTTCAAATGAAATACCCTCGCAATGGCATCGTAGATTTAAATCGTTTCCTCAAGACATCTTTTATTTCTGACATTTAGGATTGCAAGTGACTGCAATCCTAAAAAAAAGTAGATCAAGTTGGGACGTCCAAAATATCTTACGTATGTCATAGCCTCTTCAGTTCGTTCATGCATGTAGCGAGGTCCCACAGTAAACGAAGATTGTCTTGCGTGTGTGCTACTCCGTAAAAAGTCGCCATTTTAGTATTTTTCAAAATCCCGCTAAGTTTTGGAGCTAAACTATTTTCCAAATTCATTCCAAATTCAGAAACTCATATATTTCTATCCCTAAATATGTACGTTTCCTACTTTCGACATGCACGAAATTTCACATAAAGAGCCCCTTCGCCAAAATCTTGCCAATCCTCCAAAAGCGCTTCAATATAAAATTATTTAGTATTTTTCCATTTCGCACGCGCAAATATCCCCAATTAAACTTAATTGGTGACAATACACAGCATACATAGAAGAAAATATATTTTCCGTTTAGCTTCGGCCATATCATTTTTGGAGATTAAGTCGCCAAAATTACATAACTGACGGATAAGATTAGATTAACGGATGAAAATTACGTTTTGGATAAGAATTCCGTACAATCCGTTCTTAGTGAGCGTCTACATCGCAAAATTAGTAACTATACTAAATTTCAAGTCAATCGGTTGTATAGTTTTAGAGATATCGTGATGAGTCAGTCAGTGATATTTCGCTTATATATTTGGCCATTTATCACTTACGTGTGGTTGATGGAATAATACCCTACTTTTTTACAAACCATCTGTTTATAACCTACTCTCCATGATTTAGGTAATCTAAAATTTCAGTTGTAAATAATTTCTTGTTTGTCATACGACTGATGAAAAACCTTATGTTAACAAGAAATGCCATAATTAATTGTCAATGTATCCTGACATAGGGGAAAAATGTCTTTGAAAAAAAATAGAATGGGAAAGTCAGATAAAATCTAGTATTTTTCATTTCCAACAAAAGGGAAATACTGTACAATATTGGAAATTTCAAAACATTTTCAACATACATATAATTTGAACTTTCTTTATTGTTTACGTAACTTAAAGTTATTTGTGCAACTATTTGCTTTAAAGTTTCACATATATCATGTTCGAAACTTTAAACTTTTCTACAAATCAGACCTTAAAATGTTCCAAAATTTATTCGGAAAAATTAGATTGAAAAACTAGGGAATTATTAAGAATATTTTTTAGTCATTCTCCTAGAACCATAAGTATTTATTCATATTAAATGTAGTATAACATTAATTTCTACATCATTTCGAAAATTTTCTAAAATAAAAAAAAATAGGTAAAGAAAAAATATATAACTTACTTCAAGTAAAAAAAAAGGTTATTTAAGAATAAAAATGAGATTGAAAATCGAAATCTAGGTTAAGAAAACTTAACTGTTACTAGTTGAATCTGAACATCGCTAATTGCATTTATTTGCAGACCTTGAAACTCTAGCTTAATATTTAAAAGTTTTATATTACAATAATTTAAAATGTAGAAAAATGCTCAAATTTTGCATAGTTTCTCTTTATATATGCATCCACCTTGAAGAACTTGCTATGTTTTTTAAAAGAACTTTGTTTAATAAAACACGAATGAAAACTTCTGGGTGTTTTTTCTCAAAATAAGCTTCTCATTCAAAACCGAAAATAAAATATTTTGATTATTTTCAAGAAGCCTCAAATTTAGAATTTTGTTTAGAGATCCACATCTTTCTCAAAAAAGAGATTACAATGAAAACTAAATAGACTTTAAAATTATAGAAGCTACAACAAAGGATTTAATAAGGTTAATAAGTTGTCATTAAATATTTCTGTGCGGTTAAAATCAAATTGATTTTCCGAAAACAATTACAATGCGAAGAATCGGTCTCCTTTCTTTACGTATTTGGAAATGCTGATGTAAATAAAGGGCAAAAAATATTTAATAATAGGCTGCATTAAACCTTGGAGATAATACGTCCGATTCCCCTACCATAGAATTGGTGATTTATGCTTCCAAACGAAAACAGTAGAACGGCCGCTTTACTCGCAAGTTATTATATTGTAAAAATCGTTAAAAAATGGATAGAAATGCTGAAAAAAAAATTTAATCTTTTGTTATTTAGATAAAGGGGATTGCTAATTATATTTACTTACAATTTTTATGTTGAGGAAATAAGTAGAGCAACCCATTTAAGAGGTCAGTTTTTGGTATTTTTTGCGTCTAGTTCAAGTATATATATACTCTTCAAGCTTCGAATTTGAATTAAAATCTAGAAGTCAGTTGAAAGTGTTGAATTTTCTGCAAATTTTGCGAATCGGAAAAAAATGCATTTCTCTCAGGTAAGATAACTTCGTTTTGAAATTTGATTCAATTTGGTTTGATTTAATAACTTTTATTCAAAATGTGTCACAGATACACTGTCGTAAGATTATGTGTAAAGTTATCCATTAGAATATTAAATTCGCAAACCTTGTGACAATGGGATATTAATGTTTTCCTCATCACTAACCATGGAAACTTTTTGGTGATTTGAATTCCATAAAATTACGATTTCTTCCCAACCACCCAAATGAAATGTGATTAGTTATATTGATGAAGATACGAAGTCTAGGGAATTGAATTAAGAAAACTTCTTAACTGTTACTAGTTGAATCTGAACATCGCTAATTGCATTTATTTGCAGACCTTGAAACGATAGATAAGCAGAGATAACGATATATAAGCAAAATAGAATTAAAAGGAGAAAGGGAGGAGATAGAGGATAACGAGAAGTTGATTAATGTTTTGTGAATTAGATTAAATCATCATTTTTCAGCATTTATGTTGAAAATTAAACTTCTATGTATAAAAATGCGTAAATTGGAATGAGTAATTTGGTAAGTTTTACTTATAGAACATAAGCTAGGACTGACTGAAGGTTTCGAGAGACCTTGTGTGCGTATTCTATAATGCTAGTTAATGAACTGTTTTGTCCTGATATTACGTATCTTCACTTAGAGTTTCGAATTTATTTTTATTTAATTAGACTTTAAAATTGCTGTAGAGTTCATTAATGAATTAAATGCATCGTAACTTCAAGTAATGCAGTCACAAATTTGGGGTCAGGAATTTTCACCGGAGTCGTAGCTCGATCAGTGATTTCACTATAAACTCATCGCTTAGCAGAACTGATGCACTTTAAATAAGCTAAGAAATTATTGATGTTGGCGTGTTAGAATTAGAATTAGAAGAGAGAGATTATCACTTTTCAAATGAAGAGAGTTTTCATCACTTCCATATATCTCAAAATTACGAATTCACTGCCAGTAATTAGAAGAAGTACTCATTTTGTATAATTGTTGCAGAAGAATTGAATTGATTTCTTTACAAAAGTTTGACTTGACATTTGATTGGTTTCTTTTTACTCCTTCCGACTCCATATCCAGTAATGTACAAGGATTGCGCGTCACAAATTTATGAATCTAGTTAAATATGCAAAATCCAACTCATTTTATAACTGTATGATGAAGCTCTTGGATATGCTGTAATACTTACCCAGTTAAAAGTGGCCGCGGTAGCCTGGTGGTCATGGTTTCGGATTCGTGATCGGCGGGTTCGATCCTTGGCTGCCAAAGACCCACCGTGAAGCCGGGGTTGATGCACGTTAAATCTGTCGGGGCCCAAAGTCCTCCCGTTGGTATGGTGTGTAAGTTAGGAAAAGGGGGAGGGCAGCTCAGGTGTCGTCCACGTCACTTGACCGAGGTTCAAAATTACGAAGTCCGTCGCCAATAGCCCTCGCGTTGCTTCTAGTGCGAAGTTAATAAAAACTAAACTACCCAGTTATAAAAAGTATTCTCATATTTTAATTCCTTTTAAGTGATTTTGAAAGAAGTATTTCTAATAGATTCATACTTTAATGATATTTTGTATTGAAAATAAAAATTCATCAGTGAATATTATAAGAATATACTATAATATTAGATTTAAATGCATTTCTAAGAAATGATGATATATTTTGATCTTTTTTCATTCAATAAAATAATTAATATCACCTAACAAAGAAAAGATAGCAGTTATTTTAACTTATTTCATATATTTTTTTGACTAATACTTAAAAATTGTCTACGAACTTAATAATTGTATATTTAAGTAATTGTTATTACAAAAAATATTTGTATAGTCTGAAATATTTTGTATATCAGTTTTTTTAAAAAATTTCTCTCGTGCAAAGTTTGAGCACATAAACTGAGTCATTCTCACTCATAAATAAACTGAGAAAAACACAATAGCTAAATTAACGGTACTTTCAACGAGTTAATAAGTGAGATTGTGACGCCTCCTTACAACCACTATCTTCCGACATCTTAAACTACAAACTTAAAGCCTAAGTACAGATGCATCCAATCGATTAAAACTGTTACACTTTTCAAATCACTTATTTATTTATGCTACTTAAGAAAAAAAGCTCTTTAAAGTTCACAACCGTGTTCCAATAAGTTTTATATAAATAACTTCTCTATCAAGCTTAGCCAGATATTTGGGTCTGAGTAGAAGTAATTACGCCGAAGTATGTTCAATTGCACAAGAGTCAGATATTTACTATCGCAACCTAAAATCATGTTTTACACACTTAAATTCCTTTTTTCTCTTGCGACACTTATACTAACTATGGCATAACTTATACATCCATTTTTCTCTATAATTTCGTTACCTTTCTTTATTCAAACTAATCTGCGTAATCACGTTTCATTTGATTGAATCGTGTTTACATTTTTGGTAAATTATATTACAAGAGTCCCCTAGATAACTAATATAAGAATGCGAATAGCCCAATATCCCGAGATAAAATAAAGAATCATTTTAATAAAGAAAATAAAATCTTACCCGAGATATGAGAGCAACATATCCTTGGAATTTTAAAGAAGAGAAATTGTCGAGACAACAATTGTTCGCAGGTTGCCTATACTTTGTAACGGCTCGATGTTACTTCTCTTTGCTATCATTCTTAATCTTACTTAAATAGTCCCGTATCAATAACTCAGCGAATAGAAAGTCAAACAGTAACAAATATAACAAACCTATTTTGTTCAGAAAAAAAATCAATGAATAATCGACAATCAATCCCAAACCTACTCTATCTGTGAATATAAGCGTCTAATCTAACGTTTAAATATTACAGTTTGTATTTATCTTATAGATCCAATCGGCTTCGAGTCCTTTTAAGATTTATAGATGAGGGCTCGATTCCTTTGTAGGTCCTAAAACTCTTTACTCAACGTAGATCTGATATGGATGCATCACATTGATAACCTCAGGTTAATGCTTCTACAATCAACTAGCTTCGTATTATATTATTCACTCTTATAACTACAATTTCGCCTTCCTATTAACTTACATCAGTCACGTTTCACTTATCGAGAGAGATCTTCAATTCAAACAACATCGCATTAAAAGTACCCAAAGTGTTAGTTAAAGAGGAAAAAGCGATAGAGCTCATGCTAAGCTTTTTTTGTGGTTAATCACTAGTTGAGGATTTCCAAAACTAAAATTTCAAGGAAATACTTTTGTAAGAGAAATAATGAACATCAAAAGGAAACAAACACATTTTAGCACATCTCACCTAAATTTTAAAAAAAATGATTTTTAAATTATAAAAATATGGTATCTAATTTAACGTAATAATGGTTTGATGTAATTGTTGTTGAAGATCTAATTCTCATTTGATCAAAGTTCTTTTTGTAAATCTGAGTGGAAAAAGGCATTCCTTCCAAACAGCCTATATTCCAAAAAGGAAACAGCCTATATTCTATTCCAAAAATCTTCGATAAAATAGACTCAAAGAAATAGCTTAGTCTTCTTAAATTTTAAGTGTCAATAAAAGTTACTTTTTTAAAATTGAAATTATTTATTGAATTATTATTTATGCATTTTAAAAATTTCAAACAGACGTATAAATAGAAATTCTAAATTTGGTTTGTTAATTCTATCTGAGTATTTGAGGTTTATTTTCATTTCCTCATTCTGTTAGAAAAAATTACAATAAGAGAAATGCCGCTAGGAAAGTTCCATAGTTGCATTATTTTCAACTATTATTTCCAGGATTCAGGTGAACATATTTAGTTTTGCCAGCACTTACTGCAAAGCGATTATTAATAAAAAGTAATTATAATAAGTTGCATTTAAATTATTATTAATATTTAAATTATATAATAAGTATTTATTTAAATTAAAATTATTATTTCTTCGTTAGCATATTTTGTCACATTCTTGTTTTGAGAAAATGCCATCGACAAAAATGCGTAGGCATAAAATAATGGATACATAAACTAATGTTCTAAACGTTGATTTTGTTATACATTATGATTATAAAATCACATTTTGTTTGTTTCAGGTATATATACTTTGGTAAGATGTACTATTTAATTTAATACTTTATCATCCGATTTTATTTTAATATATCCAAACAGAATATTATTTACTTTAATTATTCATCATTCGTGCTTATTTCAATATTGCATTTAATCTTAGTTTCTTAAGGCAAAAACGTTTCTTAATTCTTTTCGATATTAACATTGGCAACGCTTTTGCATTTCGGAATATTTTGCTTGAAAATAAAACTGTATTATGAATTTGAAGAAAGCTTTTTCTTTCCTTAATATTATTTGCTTTTGGTGAGTCGGATGCTCCGAAGTACGCTTAATACGTGAATTAAAATCAATTTTGAATAATTCTGCTTATTCGAGAATTTAACAGAAAAAGAAACCGTTAGCACATTTGAAATGAAATTAATAAAACCAATCAGAAATTTTTAAACACTATATTTGAAATTAGCTTTATTTAAATTATAATTATTCATATTTAATTCCTGTTTGTTCCATAAAATTACCATAATCTTGTATTCTCAATTCTAACGCCGAAATTTACTATTTTTACTATTTGAATATTTTTGGTTTTATTTTCACTATTAGAATATTTTTGTTGTTATCATGAAGTCATTATTATGTAGCACTACTTTGGCGACCTAGTTTATAACTCGCTAACCTTTTGCCAAAATTCTTTAGGACTATTTAGTCTTGGACTATTCTAGTGGGTCACGGTAGAAAATATTACCAAGCAAAATATACTGCACTGCAGTCTTTTTAACCGTTAAAATTTTAATGTGTTTCTACTGCTAATTATGTGCTGTACATAATAAAATGGATTTGATATTATTTTAAGCATAAACATTAGATTAATTTAAATACTTATTCTAATCTACTACTGAAACGAGTGAATATCAAAGATATTTCTTAATAATGCTTTCCATTCTTACTCAATAAGCCACCGTTTTGGAAAGAAAAAAAAAAAAAAAAACATTGTCAATTGTTACTGATAGTACCTAAATTTTCTTTTATTTCATTCCTAGCTCTCCGTCCTCATCTTAGTACTGGTAGGATATTCTTATGCAGTAGGATATGGAGCAGGTGGAAGTGGAGGAGGATCTATGGGTTACGGAGGCTACAATAACGGTAACGGAGGCGGAAATGGAAAATTCGGAGGTGGAGCTGGAAATTTCGGCGCAGGAGCAGGCGGCTACAGAAATGGAGGCCAAAACGGTGGAAGTGGAAAATATGGAAACGGAGCTGGAAATTTCGGAAGAGGAGGAGGAGGCAACATGAATGGTGGAAGTGGAAAGTATGGAATGGGAGCCGGAAATTTTGGAGGTAATGCTGGAGGTTACGGAATGGGAGGAGGAAATTTCAATGGTGGTAAGAGTGGAGGTTACGGAATGGGAGGAGGAAATTTCAACGGTGGCAATGCTGGAGGTTACGGAATGGGAGGAGGAAATTCCAATGGTGGTAAAGCTGGAGGTTACGGAATGGGAGGAGGAAATTTCAATGGTGGTAATGGAGTAAGTATTTAACGTTATACCTCGAAATTTTTTTTCATGATTGATTAACTATTTTCAGTATTATTTTCTTCTAAATCCCTAAATAAAATTTTAATACTCATTTCTTTTATTTCTGAGGATATAAAAAAAGAAGATATTCAAAATATTTTTTATAAATCAGAAAAAAGAATAATGTCACAATATGTTCGATAAAATGTGAATATTCTAAAGATCTATGTAAAAACTGAATTAATAAGTAGCTGTATTGGAAAATTTAGAGTTATTAAGGTTTTAGAATAAACAACAGGTGCGGTATAATAAAAGTATTTGGTAAACAAAAAATATTGCAAACAGTTGGAGTAAACAAAATATATTGCAATGCCATACATTTTGCACAAAAAAGTATTAGACATTTGTCCAAAAATAAGACAGAGAAAAATCAAGCATCTTTGAATATTTTCATTTGAATTTCATATAGGATACTGTGACAATACACTTACATAAAACGTTGCAGCATGGAAGAGAGGGCTGTTTTTTTAAATAGAAATTAAAAATTCTTAGCTATGTTAGTGTCCTATAGATTTGGTTGTTTTTTTTATGCATTTTTATAAATGTAATATTCACATTAATTGAATCGCTAATTATAGTGAACTTTTCTTGTATTTGTACATTTTAAAACTTGTTATTTATGGATGTAGTTTTCTATATCACATAAGAAAATGCGTGTGGTTTAAGAAAGGAAAACCTTTTAATTATCTAATTGAATCTATCATTTCGAAAAGGGAACACATTTACATTTATAAATTTTACAGGAGAATCAAGAAATAATTTCTTCTCATATTGAATCCGGAAAACTTACATCAGTCATTTTCGACATTTAAAGGGATTAGTACATGATATAAGAGAGCTGCATTATTACTTAGAGTCTTATAGGACACCGATGAAAATATTTCCTTCGTGCGAAGATGATTCACTTTTAAAATGGATTTGCATTTCCTAAGTTTAACCAGAAAAGACAAGTAATTTTATAAAATTCGTGATAAAAAACCATTACCACTGCAACACCTAACTGAATTTACATATAGCAGACAAAATAAGAGAAATAGAGAGAGAGAGATACAGTTATTCAGGCGCTTTGTCTCCGTAATACGTCCCTCCTTTATTATTTCATAATCTATGTAATTGGCTGATATGTACCGGAAGAACTTCCTAATGTCCTGTATTTGAATATATGAGGAATAGTAAAGGCATTCGCGAGAAGGAGAGGAGAACCACTGTGTAGGAGATGATACTTTAAGAAAATGAACTCTGGAATGAGATCCATCTGAAAATTCTTGAACGGAAGAAATTTGTTCTATTTTTATATGAAATGCACGAATCAATGCTAAAAGTTTACGAAAAAACCAAAAAGTAAGTTTCTGAAAAAATTGGTGAGAACCCCTTTTCAAAATTCCCGATTCAGTTATTAATGGTTTTGATCAACTGATAAATTATCATTCTGATTAAAATGACCCACAGGTGCAGATGTTTAATATAGGGCTTCGTTTAAGACCAAATTCCAAAAATAAGATATTTTCCCCTAGAAACTGAAATCCAATTTTAAAATATCCTAGACGCAACTACTTTTTTTGAGGCAAAACATGTGATTAAATTAGATTATGGGAATGTACAACATTCATTTTATTCATGCATAGCTTGATAGAACTATTTTATCTAATTATGTTAATCTTGTTTTTTTACTCTCTCTCAAACCTCAGAAATTCAATATGGGAGGCCAGTCTTCTTATGGACAAAATGGAGGCGGCATGAACGGTAAGCTCTTCAGTTTACTCATAATCTCTGTCAATGTTTACACATAAAATTCAAAGGAACTTAAATTCCTAGCAGCATTTCATAAATTTTTAAATTATGGGTATTATCTGAAGTAATGTCTTGATGATTTTATCGTAGATGAAATATTTTATGAAATCTGTTACTAATAGCATGCTATTTCTAATTGTAGTGAAATATTAATTGAAATCAAAAATTTTTAAAATATTTTATTTCTCGTCTTTTATTTCTTTCAATGATATAGATATGTAGAAGGTCTAAAAAGTGCAGGTATACCCTTATCTATAAATAACGAAACCAAAACTTGTTATCTTTGAAATATTTTATACGTATATTTAAGAATAACATTTTCATAAGAATAGTGTCACTAATACTTTACGTCGGGAAATTCGTAAGACAAAAATTCCTTATTTAATTAAAAAAAAGCAATGTTTTTTTATTTTATAAAGGGTTTCTAATACGTTTACAAATTACCGTTACCCTCCATTCATATATATGTAAGCATAATTTTATATTTAAATCAATCACATATTTAATTGTATTATTGAATTATTTTTCATAATTTTTCTTTTTTATTCAATGTGTACTAAGTAACATATACATTATACAATATTACCTTTTAAGAGAAAAATAATAAATAAATCACAATATTTTTAATTAACTTATGTTAAATCGCAATCAATAATATTAAAATTGGACATGTTAACCATACACACAGAGAGAGAATTATTTTTTAAGCTTACATATATTAATATAAAAAGGACATTTGTTGTTTATTTCGTATATGTAAGTCAATAATTGCCTTGTGTTAGTTGATTTCATGATTGAAATGTTTTGGTTTATTTCGGAGAGAGGAGCGTTTCAGAAATCCTGAAAATTCAATTTTCCTTTTATCATTTTAATTTCACTATAGAGAGTAGCTTTAAATGATGTGTGCTTTAGTTAGCTAATAATTTATACTTTATTGTAATAAGTTAAATATAACCACGTAATAATATAAATTGAAAGCGAGACAAATCTCAAATGGACAAATTGTTGTTGGGATACACTTCTAAGAAGCCGAAATGTATTTTTAAGAAAAGATGAAAGATGTATTCTTCCATTCTTAATTTTTTCAATAACAGTTGAAACTAACTTTAGTAAGCTTTTGCAAGTCAAAAATTCAGTCATTTATATTTGTAAGGAAAATAATGTATGATATTTTATTTATTAAAGAAATGTAACTGTATGCAATATTTTGTTGAGACTGAACTTTAAAAGTTTATTTTTCAGTAAATTAAATTTATAAACGTCTTTAAATTTTAATGAAATAATAAAATAAACTATATCTATTTATAAATTGCGCAATTTTACGTAAAATATTTAGTTTCTCTCGATTTTGCCATTTTAAATATTCAAAAATATTATATATAAATGTGAGTGTACAGAATACAAAATAATAGTAGTAGGAAAACTTGACTTCAGAAAGAGAGATAATTTTATTCCAAAGAAATCTACATTTTTAAAAGCAGAAACTATAACAAACTTAAAGAATACAGAAAGTTATAGCTCGTGCTAGTTAGTTAAACCCTCGATAGATGTCGCCCAGAATTCTAAGTTCGTGATTTCATGCCTATGGGCTTACTTAGCAAAGTATAATGATCGTGACGATAAGATACAATTGTTCACTGCTTAATTTAATAAAAAAAATTTCTTCTTGTATGTAGATTGTACGTGTGATTGTACATTAAGATAATGAAGTAGAACATTTAGATTTAAAAATGAACTGAAAGTTCTTTAAGAGAGAGAGAAGTTACATAACACTAAATTATACGGAAGAGCACCATGTATTGCCAGAAAGTGTTATTTCTGATGAGCTGAAATGATGGAAGCATTGTTTAAGTCTTTTTGTTTCATTTTTACAATATTCTCATTTAAATATATTCATTTTATTTTTGTTAATTTCACATTATTGAAATAATTTTTTTTTTGAATTTCCAGGAAATGGACATGGTGGTCAGGGTAACGGATTTGGTGGTGGCATGGGCTACAAAGGTTGATTTGAATCATCCAAATCCTACAAAAGGTTTCGTCTGTAAATTGCTCTCCGCAAAATGCTTCAATAGTAAATTAACTAAATTGTTCTAAATATTGTTTGAGTACCATTCTAATAATAAATTTTTTCCAAAATACTCCAATTTACAAGTCTTGGTTCTTCTTTCAATGTTTAATTAAGTTTCATCACAATTGTTGCAGATTTCCAAGCAAATATTTTTATCCGTTCACAAAGAGTTCCCTTCTCTTAGAATAAACTTGCCAACAAGTATAATCGAGTAAAGTACACATCCCTCATTCTCCATTAAAATTAATAATGATTATATAGTTTAGTAACAGAACACGCAACAAAATTTAAATGTAAATAATTTCAACGGAAGTTCAACAAAAATTTAAAAGTAAACGCAAATGTATCTCTTTCTCCCAAATTGACGGATAGTTCGAAACATTTAAATGCAATTACATACAGTTATATTTAAAATTACTTAGTTCAAAAACATCCATGAATACGCATTTATTTTGTATGTTAAAATCTATTTTTTGGAATTGTCTTAATCGAACATTTGAATTTTCAGTTGAAATATCCAATGATATCAAAACTGGAGTTTCGATCAAAATATCAAAATATGAGTTTCGTTCAATAAGCTCTTAGAAATTCACAGACGATGCTCGTAGCATCTTCAATGGTTTGTTTTAGTGCATCATGATTCACCGGACAGCTGTCTAAGTCTCGGTGACTAGTATTCGTTATCATGGCATCCTTCACACCTCAAAATTTCTTCGTCTTAATTTTCCGAGACGACGAGACAATTTTTGCCTTTTTTGGAAAAGAATCACTTGAAGCAACCAAACATTTTGATTTTCGCTTGATTTAAACATTTTGATTTTTGCTTTATTTCGGGTACATAATGACAAATCTGGGTCCCACCAATGGTGACAATTCGAAGCAAAATGACTTCGACAACTTGACGTTGCAGCAATCAAATTCTGATTTGATAGCAAATGACTAACAAATCAAAACGAACGCATGAATCCATGTCACATTTCTTTCTGCTCCGTTTAAGGGGACTTAGTACCTTACGAAATCAAAAGTAGAACATTTTGACAAACTTTTTTCAATTCTTCATAAAACAACAATTTTTGCTCATTTCAGTATGAAACTTTGCCAGTTTGTGTAATAAAGTGCATAGTTTAAAATATTGGGTCAAGGTTTGCTATTAAATTAATATATTTTCTTATACAACATGAAATATGCGTACAAAAATTTAAAAAATAAATTAGCTTACCTCACGTTACCCACAAGATAACTTTTGAAAGATGTACAGTAGAACCATAATTCTTAAACCAAATTAAAGCTAAATAATAACCTTATTCTGTAAACCTCAAATTTTAAAATTACCTTACAATAAAAAAAATTGAAAAATTAAAAAAGTTATCAAGTTTGTATTTAGTAACTTTTTTTCATGTATCATATTATAAAATAAAATCTAATCATCCCATTAACAAAATTGAGGTTCACAGAATAAAGATTTACAAGTACAATACTCATGTAAAATTTGAAAGCTCTGCATGCAAAAGATTTTTTTTAATCCTGTGTGGAAAGTGTGAAAATAACAAACTGAGAAAAAG
Organism: Nephila pilipes; assembly: GCA_019974015.1. NCBI lineage: Eukaryota > Metazoa > Arthropoda > Arachnida > Araneae > Nephilidae > Nephila > Nephila pilipes. The sequence goes on along the minus strand of BMAW01006959.1, from coordinate 50 downwards.
AGATTTGTTTACATTGCATTACATAGAACAAGCCACTTTAGACATTTATA
>BMAW01006954.1:0-62083 GCA_019974015.1 Nephila pilipes | reverse complement strand
TATATATATATATATATATATATATATATATATATATATATATAACAGCTTCAAGCTATTAAATATATATTTATTTTGTTTCGAAAGTTTGTTTAATCTGTTTAATCTTAATTACGATACTTTTATGTGTTGTGATATATAACTCTTTTTTTTTGAGTTATCTTTTTGCAACTGTTTCTATATATTAAAAAACATTAAATTTGAGGATTTGTATGGTTAATCTCTGATATGATGTGGGGTCTGCAGCCTACTGGCTCAAGGTTGTCTGGATTCCTTCAGCTGTTCAGACGCGGGTTGTTTCGCAACTAAAAACCAACAGAGTAGTCGGCTGATTCTCGTTTAAATTCAGCTCAAAGTCCTCCCTTTAGAGAGGGGGGCAAAATTACGAGGTCCGTCACTAATAGCCCTCGTGTTGTTTAGTGTGACGTTAATAAAAACTAACCAACTCTGATTTGATGTTGAAAACCGAAACTATGTTTAACGCAAACTACAAATATTATCTAAACTATGTTTAAAGTATATGTAACAAGAATTAAAACTAAAAATTTAAAATAAAAATAAAATTATTTAAAAATTTGTGAACAGTTCAACGGGAATATGTATTATAAATTAATGTTAAATGGAGAGGAATATATTAGAGTAGGAAGAACCATTTTATCTCTTATACTTAGGAGTAGTAAGCAATGAATACACTATAATATTTACTATGAACTATACGAACCCGCGAATCCTCATTTGTAAAAAAATAATCTTCTGTCCTAACATGAAAAAAAAGCTGTTTTTTATTATAACAATCCCAAATATAAACATAAGTAATCATTACTCTTACGCTTAATTATTTAAGGAATATTCTCTAAATTTATCAGAACTAACCAAAAGTATGCTTATTGTTATGTCATGGATGAACCATTGTCTGTCCTGTTTGTATGGTGACTTATAAGCTGTTTAAACTTATTTCCCGTTGTGCTCGATGCTAAAGGTTTCATTAAAAGAGTAAATTATTGAATTCAAAAATTGTAAATTTTATCAAATTCGTGCAATCTCCTGAGTCACTATGTCTCCACCACAATGCGTAAGTGCTCTCAGTTGATGGAGAAATGTATAAATGTGTAAAGAAATACCAAAATAAAAATGGGAATCTCGGCCTGTAAATTAATTTGCATGTAGTTACATTGAATTATTTACCCCTAATTACTATTTAATCTTAGTATAGAAGGTAGAATTTGATTCATTTCTGTTTCTCAAAAATTGGTTAAGTCTAACAAACCAACTCCAAATTAAAAAAGTGAAATTTATTAAGCTAATTGAATTTAAAAAAATCAAAACAAATAGTAAGGGATTTGGGTAATTCCTTAGGATTATTTCAGTACATTGGGAAAGTTTCTCGAAATCAAGGCGTGGAAAACTTAAGACCCCAATATGGAATGTGTTAAAACATTGTCAGCCTGACATATGGAAGTGTGGAAAACCACAATGTTTGAGAAAGCACCAAAACATTGATGAGGCATTCATGACCAAGAAAATCCAACCTGTTAGTTCAAAAGTTTGATTACACAGCTCATTTGCGGTAAATTAAACCTTTCTATGAAAAAAAGGTTCGCAGGAAAACTACATGAAATAACTATTATTTTTTATCGTACAGGTTATTTGCAAGAACTAATATGTAACAATTATGAGATAGAGTTTGAAATTATTTAATATAGTGTACAACCTGCAAAATATTTCCACCCTTCTATAATGAAAACGCATCCTTCTATGTATGACCCTTGAATAAACAACACAATTTTGTCAATGCTTCTAAAGTTTATTAAAGAACTGGAATCTTTTACGCATGTCCTTTAATCTCAGCCAACGAAGTAATTTTACTACTTCTGCTAAATCAGGTAGATGACCCTGTAACGTTTTGCGCTTAGAAAATAAGCCAGTAACTGAGGGCGAGGTTAGGGAGTAAGGAGAAGATCAATAGCTACAGATTTCGTAAGAAAGGAAGAGATGTGGAAGGATCGAAGAGCAGGAAGGTTTCATAAAATAAAAAACATTATTGATCATCCCACATTTTTTACTTTTTTTCCTGGATCGATTTACAAACAACTCAGATTGCTTACAAAAAAGTTTCTTACATTCTCTCAGGGATAGGTTCTGACTTATTAAGGTCTAGAATATCGAAAAGAGTCTCTAACATGACCTCATTTAGAGAGATTTTGGACAAAAATTTTGCTTGTGAGGAATTTAGATGGATTTCAACAGAGTGCTCTCCTGGATTGCGGCTTGTATATATATATAAAACCATTACTAGTCTTTAGTAATACTTTGGGCAAAAAGGAAGATCTTTCTCAATATTCCAAATTGAATCTCCCAACAGAGCCTATCTGAATTACTTTTTGGAAATTAGATTGCTCGTGGGGGAACAATGTATTGAAATACCATATACACAAGATCCTGTATTTGTTATGTGGCCTCGGATATCCTAACTGATTCTCATATTTCCTGTATTATTTACGCCTACCTGTACATTATCAGGAAAGCGTTTGATGTTTGTAGTGATGCCTGAGAATAGGATGGACAACATCATCTTTCGTCGTTCATTTTATACGTTTTGTTCACTATCTTCACTGTAACATCAGTACCGACCTAAAACCAGAGCTCTGATAAATTTCTAATTCCCTCTCTCTCTCTCTCTCTCTCTCTCTCTATATATATAGAGAGGAAAGTATATATATATATATATATATATATATATCTTATTAACGGTACACTTCGTTTCCAACATTTCAAGTCTTCATGGTAATTTCCCAAGCAAACAGAGGAAATTTGATTACATGCACCGAAAAATGTAATTTTTTTTCAATCGATGGGTTATTAATTGATAAATGTTACAAAATACGACACCGTGATGTAGTCACCGCTATGATTTAAGCACCTTAAAACATTTTTAGAATAGTGGGAGAATGTAATGATACGTGACCCTCAAGATTATGGAACAGTGGGTTAAAATTTGAGATGGTCCCTCTTGAATTCTTTGAATTTACAATTGACAAACCCATGGATGGCCATTTCACATTTAATTCTCAAGAATATTATCAGTTATTTTGGGAGCATAAAGGCTTTTTTCTCTTTATAGAAATACTGTATTCTTCCCGACGAAGAATTTAAACAAGAAGTTCGCTAAAATTGAGCACATGCACTCATATGAATTTTACAGACAAATACACTATTTCATCGTACACCCATCATAAAAACTTCACGACACATATATGCACACACAATGTTGCACTATTCACCAATACAAGTATATACTGGGAGACACTACGTAAGTATATAAATCTCAATTATGTAATTGTTAACTCTAACTCTATTTTTTTCAATAAATTTAAATAATGCAGAAAATTATCTTCTTATTGCGTAATTTGAGATTCCTTTTTTTTATTCTCGTAGATGTATCTTATTAATTCTACTTCAAATATTCTTAAGCTATATGTTCTTTCCGGGAACATTTAAATCTTACCTCGTATATGGACAGTGAAAAATTCAGTTATAATAAATAGAATGCGAAATTATGAGAAAATGATACAAACATTATTATCAGTTCAGTCATCTTTTACACTATTTGCACACAGCGAACAATAGCAGACGCTGTTAATTTAGATTATATACTTCATGCAGAAAAAAACAGGTGTAGATCTGTTATGCTTTGGAACGTTTAATTGCTCTTAGAAATAGTTTCTAATTGTCCTCTTTAACAAAAGAATAAACAGTATTTACTGTAAGCATAAGTTACCATTCTAAGCCGACGACGTAAGCATTTTTAAAATTGGATGCTTAAATGTTTCCACATAATTTGCAAATTTATCAAATTGAAACTGCTTCATAATCGTTTTATAGGCGTGAAAAACGAGTTAATTATATTTTCTAGGCTGACTTTTGAATGATTAAAATATTATTAAAATATAGTAGCAAATAAAGAAATCGGATTAAGGTAACTTTTTACACCTCGAGTATTTTTCAAAGAATGGGAAAAATGTTTTGATAAATAAAAAGAATAAAATAGTAATTTCCAGTATTCTGAACTTACTTGTTTCCATTACAAGAAAACATCAAACATATTTGGTTGCCAAAGTTGGGCAAATATTAAAAATTGCATTTCTTTTTTCTCATTTTTAGTGTTTCATTAGGTGTTAGGATTTTAGTCCAACCGCTATTTACTTGTGATTTAATTAATGGAATGGCTTCTTTTAAAATGTTTTCAATACAGTTAGCATTTATATTAATATAAATTAGAAATTGGTAAATCTTTAATTTTCTTCAAGATGTTTTTAGAAATAATTGCTGATATGTACAGAAAGGTAAATAAGAATTTACTAAATTGGTGCCCCTTACATTATGTTAGATTATTTATTACACAAAAATGACTCTTATTATTTTTTTTCCTGTTTTCCACATCTAGCTATAAAGAAAGCTATATATTTATTGTTTTTGATGATAACTTTTTTCTTTCAAACAAATAAGAAAATTAAATTATTTTAATCACTTTTCTGTCTTATAAAAACTATAAAAATAAAATAATCATTTCATTTTAAAATGGTCTTAAATATTTTATTACGTTTTAAATAGTAGTTAGAAAATTAATTGCATAAGTAAATTTCTTACTTTAACGGAACTACTCATAAAAACTTTTAAATTTTTTTTTTTATTGCTGTGTCATTACATACGGAAAAATTAAATAATACATGAATATAATTTAATTCATGAAACTTTAATTATTTGAGGGTTTAATGTTAGAAAGAAATTTTATTCCTATTGAATACTAAAATCAGCACATTTATTTCTGATAGTAAGAGATAATGTAGGAAAAAAGAATAATTATTTAGAGGGGAATTCTTATCAAAAATACTTCGTAGTAAAATGAATAAAGAAAAAAAAAAAAAAAAACCCGAATTTGAAAAAAAAAAATTATGAAAAAAAAAATTAAATTAATTTAAAATTAAATTATAATAAAAAAATTTTTTTTTAAAAATAAAAAAAAAAAAAAAAAAAAAAAACGCCGACTTTGCAAGAAAAAAATTATGAAAAATGTAATTGATTGAAGTTAAATGCTGCAGAATGGCTACACTATATTTTTTTAACTTTCTATCTCTAAAATTAAATTTTCTATACTCAGCAAACATGCCAGTGAGAACAACAATTTCTCAAGGGAAATTATTTTAAGTATTCATTGCACCTTTTTTAAAAGCACGAAATCTGGGTATAATTTTATCCACCTGTATCAATGTCTTCAATTTTATTTTGATTTGTTTATTTTTATTTTGTTATACCTTAAGTGCTTTGCAAATGGATAAGCTAATAAAGTGTTTAAACTCAAAATATTATTATTTTGTTAGTAGACATATAAGAACAAAATGTTTTTTATTTATTAAATAGAAAGTTGGAGACTTATATCGAAAATGTAAATTAGAATTTTCAGAGTTCATCAGAAAACGTTCCTGAAGAAATTTTGAATGAAAGGATAATATTATCTTGCAATGTTTCTCTGTTATACAATATTTTTAAATCCATGAATTAGTACGGTAGCTAATTTTTTGTAAGTTTTTATGCATTATAATATGTGAATGATATCACAAGCTTACGAATATAATAAAGTATGAAATATGACTTAGGAATCTGTATCAAAATTTACTGGTTGCTTTTTTTAAAAAAAATTCTGGTTAAATAGCTGTTAACAACAAACTCCTTAGTAAATGCCCTGTGTGTCAAAGAAATTTAAATATTGGTGATGTAATAATGTTCCAATTCCCTTACGGAATTACCTTCATAGTATGCGTTGGGGCTATTTGTATGGTCAAAATATTATCAAAATTTCACACTTTGAATTTTTACTTTTGGGAATAAAGAAAAGTCGAAGAGTAATAAGTCATACAAATAACGTGAATGATTTCACGCACGAGTGTTATTTTATACCAAATTTTTTCAAACAGTAAGTCAATTACGTCTGTGTACATAATTATTCAAAGAACCTCAACTTTTTTCCACCCGAGATTCTGAAACAATATGAACATCAAACATTTGAAAACATTTAAATAATAGTAATCGGTAATAGTTTGTCCAGTTCGAATTATTCTTTTGCTAATTATGTTCCTATTAATCATTTGTTCTTTCTACCGAAGAATGTAAAGAATGTTTTTTTGTTTTTGTTTTAGATGAGCTTTTCTTGTTTTTTAAGCTTCTGACGTTTTTATTTCCAATGTACCATTTTCTTCTTTGTTTTAGAACATATTGAAACACTATGTTAGTTCACCTGTTACCTTCTCAAGAAGTTTGGAATATTTTCAAATAGTTCAAACGTTACTTCAGACATTTTGGCTGAAATGATGTCTCAGCAATGTGCCCTATTCATTAAGTTTTATTTATTGGCTAAAGTGTGTGGAACAGATTAAACATATAATTTGTTCGACCGTAATCTTCATGCAGACTGATTCGTTTTGTTTCTTTATTTTTATTTACAGACTGTCAGTATTCTTAGAGACTCACTAGTATAGTTCGCCATAAAATCAAGAAACTTTTCAATACTCGCTGTTATCTTGGAAGAGATTTGTCCTACAATACACCTATCAATTTCTTCTTTATCTCTTTCGTTGTAAACATATCCCACTGGTAAACTTTTGATCTATATAAACGTAAATGAAGCTTGTTTCATCAATTTGCATACTTCCGAATTACTTTTATCAAGTTTTGTTATAAATAAAATTACAACTCTTTGTTCCATCTTAATATTTCAACTTGAAAATCTAGCACTTCCCGAATGAATAGCCATGTCATTTGAGTTAATTTAACAAATAAGCAAGGCATTTGTTAAGGCTCCAGCAGATTATTATCGTACATGCGTGATAATATGATAATACACGTAACTCAACTGTAGGCTGAAATCAAATAGTTATCAGTCTCAAAAATGTTTTGATACACCATATATGTTTCTTAATAGAGTATTTACCCCAAAACTAAGAGAAAAAGTTATGATTTATGTATTATGAGACTTAATTCATTAAAAACAATGCAAAATTGAAACTAATAATCTTTTATCAAAATCCTATTCGACTGTCCAACATTTTAGTAGAAAAATAAGCTATACGTAACTTATCCACTGAAAAGTAAATTATTCATAATATTTGATGCATAGTTATCCCTTTGTACATTGTCATTCCTTACACACACACACACACACATATATATATATATATATATATATATATATAGAGAGAGAGAGAGAGAGAGAGAGAGAAAGAAAGAAAGTGTGTGTTGTGTGTGTGTGTCTGTATGCTATAGATACTTATTATCCTTCCTCTCTAAAAAAAATATTACATTTTCTTGCAAATCTATTTTTATAGGGTGAAAACTTTGATTCGATAAATATTTCTGTGATTAGTTCAAAGACTATTTTGTTTCATTCTTTTTCCTTAAATAGCAATTGTTTCATCGTTAAATTGGACCAGAAATGAAAAAAAATATATTAACTGATAACAAATGAAATGATTTTAAGCGATAATCACATAGGTATTTTTTGTTTCTATTAAATCGCATTATAGAGCTATTAAACAGATACATTTTAATTCCGGAATAACCTGATGAAATATAATAATGTACCAAATGTTAACAATTTGATTTCCCAGAAAATGTTGAGATGAATAAGATAAGATATGCTAGCATAAAATGTTTCTATTTAAACTGGTCTTTTTTAGGAATTCGGCAATGAAGCAGTGGATATAGGAAAATAGTTCATCGATTAGAATTCAAATATATTGGTTGCGGTTTTGTAAAAAAAATCTAGGTAGAAAAAATGGCTCTTTGTTCAACTTTTTTTTCTTTTCCTCTAATGGTTTTTGAAAAATCATTATTGCTTTTTGTTATGAACTTTAAACGAAAAAAGAGTACCAAATCCATTTTTAAAAGAACCATTAAAATAGGGCTTAAAACATAGATTATTTTTGAAAAAGAAAAGAGATTTTTTTTAAAAAAAAAAATTTCAGGTATAAAGGGATAAATATGAACCTTGCTGCCATTTTCAGATTCAGTGTTTTCAGTAATTATTAGTTTAGTTATTTATTATAAAAAAGTAAATTTGTAAAGCTTATTGGATGAAAAATTGTTGTTATATTCTATTATATTTCTTTTTAGACATATATCTTATACTATGAACGATTTTTTTTTAAATTCTCATGTGGTAAATTAAAATTAAAATCAAAGTTACAATTTTTATCAATATATATCCCATTACGAATCGATCTTCAGTAAGGAAATCAAGACCAATTTCTTTCTAATCTCGTTTCGTTTTAGTAAGGTCTAAGTTGAACGAATGGTTCTGGCCTTTTTTTAAATGTAAAATTTTGTAACTTAGAATTAAGTTTCAAATTTGCATCTTATAACAAAAGAAATATTTCTCAGCTTGAAAAGAGATTATAATTCACTCTTAGTATCTTCTGAATACCAATGTATTAATTAGTCTCTAATTTATTTCTAGAAAATTCTTTGGATCGAAAATATCATCCTAAATGTCACTGATTTAGAAGTACCTGTTTTAATTTCGTGACACATATATAATAGCATTTATTGCTTTCATATTCTGGTAAATAATACAAATAACTTTTTACACAAAAATTTCAAATTGTGATTTATACATTTATACTAATACGTTGAAGGTTGCATACTTAAAAAAAAAAACATAAATTTCTTTTGTAGGGAATTTTTCATTCCTAGAAACATAAAAATATATAAGATTCTAAAATATTACATATAAAAAACACGTTTCATTTCACTTTGCAATAATTATTTTATATATTTATATATTAAATGTATAAAAAACTTTTTATTTCACTCTGTAATAATTATTTAATACATACACATTTATTTACAATATATTTCAATACATTACATATATAAGAACATCTATTATTTTAGTTTGTAATAGTTATACAATACATTTCATATTATATGTTTCTGAGAGTGTAAATGTTTTGTTTAATAATATTTGTTAATTTCTCCCATAATGATTACCATACTTTACTAACATATTACTCTTTCATGTAAAATTTCTTTATTTTCAGCATAAATTTTTACCACGAAACAAATTATTATCTTTTTAAATTTGATTTCAAAACTGTTCCTTTATTTTAAATATTTCAAACAGCAAGATATTATTATATATTTAAACGCAACGCGCATTAGAGAATGTTTTAAAATTAAGAATCAACAAACTTTGCTCTTAATGTGTACCATTTGTCTTCTTTTTAATAAAAACATTTATTTCTATTACATTTTAGAATAACATGACGCTATGCCAAGAGTAGTATCTCAGAGAAATTTAACATTATTCACTACTTTCAAAAGATTATAATTGTTACCTTGCAGTATAACTATCGAAAATATCATCAAAAATTGCATAGCTATAATAATTCTATACAGGAAAAAATTGCATAACAAAATGTATAAAAATACAGCAAAAAATTGCATAGCTATAATAATTCTATACAAGTCACTGCTTGAAGCGACATTTATAGAGTCTCTTATATGTAATTGGTATCATGCTTTCTCAACTAACTGCCTGAATTGTTAGATCACAGCTGCAATAATTATCGTGACCAAACACTTTTTGACATCGATTTCAGATTAATGCAGAGGACAAGAGATCATGAAGGTTTCGCCTAATATTTCTATGGTTATCCTGATAAGATTCTGTCTCTGTTTTCTAACTCTTTCTATTACATTAAGTGGTGTATTCGTTCGAGCACAAATATTTTTATCAATTTTTCATCTACTTCCCAAGAAGCTAAAACATTCAAATATTGCATACAAGTTCAGTTTGGATGACAATACATTATTCATATATTGACTGCCAGTCTCTAGAGATTAGATTGATTGTTAATGTCTTGACATGGAAGTAGACTTTACCAAGATGCCACCATACTTATTATAGGAAATATGATTTAAAAATAAAGATAAAGAAATAAAAAAATAAAAGTAATAAAAGATAATTAAAACAAAATAAATTGATAAATAAAAGTAATAAAAGATAATTAAAACAAAATAAATTGATAAATAAAAGTATTAAAAGATAATTAAAGCAAAATAAATTGATAAATAAAAGTAATAAAAGATAATTAAAATAAAATAAATTGATAAATAAAAGTAATAAAAGATAATTAAAATAAAATAAAGTGATAAATAAAAGTAATAAAAGATATATATGAAATACCTAGGCATTATTTAAGCCTCTTATTAAGGAACTTCTTAACTGAGCGCGAGATCGGCACTACATGACAATATTTTTCAAAAAAAGATGCGTTATGCGCAGGCGCGTTTCAAGAAAAAAGTTAACCGAAATAATAATAAAAACAAACTGTACTAGGCATTATTTTTAAGTAAATCTGTAATATAAACAAGTATACATATTACAATTGAATTTATTATTAAAAAATTACGATGGCAGTATCCTTCCAATCTATCATCGTTAAAATTCATAACAGAAGATTATGTTTTTCAATGAAAAATAAAATATTAATTTCAAAGCCAAGATTATTTATAGCTAGTTTCTAACCATCAGTCCAGCGAGTGAGTGGCACATCTGTGATGGAACCACATCACGCGCTGGCACGGGATTGTCAGTCAATGTGTTCAGTAACAAAACTACAAGAAATTTCTAAGAAAATACTAAATTTATTTTTGAAAATAAGAGCCAAAGAGGTAGAAAATAATATATATAATTTTTAAAAGAAAAAAAATCCATACTTCTACGAGGCAAAAGAGTAAAATAAAAGAGCTAAAGTTTAAAAATAATATTTTTATCCTTCCAGTAAGAAATTAAATAAAAATGTACTGAAAATGGCAATTTAACATCATCATAAATAAAAAAAAGTAGAGGTTTTTCAGTCTAGCTGAAGTGTAGTGTGACTCCAACTGCCTAACTATTTAACTTATGATCGCACGAAACACTTCCGTTTTTAGAGAAAAAAATTTCCACTGGGTTGAGAAATCTTCACTTTTTTGTTTATGGTAGCACTTTTATTTTGTTTGTAGCTGTTCGAATAAAATTATTTTTTTAAATGTCTCATTCTTTTTTTATTCTTTTGCTTAAAAGAAGTTTTGATTTTAAAATTTATTTTTCATGTGCATTTTTCTCACCGTATATATATAACATTTCACGGATGTTATTCCCAAGCAGTTTTTTTTTATTTGCAAGGAACGTAACATTTATTATTAAGCAAGTCATAAAGACAAAGCATAGAAGTAAAAAAGAATTGCAAAATTATATAAATTCAACATTTCAGACATGTTAATACATACAAAAACTTATATCATCCTTTAAATATTAGAATACTTATATTATTAGAAATGTAACATTTGTGATTCATTTTTTTCTGATTTTCAAAAGAATCATCCTTTTAGTATCTAGTCATTTAAAGATATCCAAAAGTTTTCCTACACACACACATACACATTTAAGTAGATGACGCTCAACTACTCATAAAGTACATCCTTCTTTAGAGTTGTGCTGAATACATCATTGTGATTTCTTTTTTATTCAATCATTAGTTATAGCATTGAGAAAGTTTAATGTGATTAAAATGGCAAACGGTAATCTAGTGATCATGGTCAGGGATTTGCAGTCCGCGTCATTTTCGTCCAATTTCGGGTACTTAGCGACTATTATTGTGAAGTTCCTAATCCTGTTGGGCTTTAATCTCCAGTTCTGAAAATGAGCTTGATAACTTCAAGTGCCCAGTGCAATTAAGAGGTTATTAAATAGTCTAAATTTAAAATGATAATTCAAAATTTAAGTGAACTTTAAAATTTAAAGTGTAAACATTAGTTAGCAAAAATTACGAAGATACTTGAGAGAGGTGGGGGAGTTCAGGGTGAAATACCTTCGTCCAATTAGGAGACAATAGCTCTAGCAGGAGTCTGCATGCATTTAAGTTGGCTGAGACAAATTTTGGGTGTCTGCGAGGGACCCATAAAGGGGATTGCGATTGGCTGTAGGTTAAAGTGTGAAATCGAGAGTTCCTTGTGCCGAGTTGGACGGAAAATCCGTGTCAAATCTGCCATCTGGGTTATGGAGGTGGTCGGGGGCGGAGGTCAATCTCCCAAATACTGACCGATCCCAATGATGCTTAACTTCGGTGATCGGACGAGAACCGGTGCTTTCAGTATGGTATGACTGTTGGCGGATACGAGCCTTCCTCCCACAAAAGAGCCACCTTGTATGGGAGCTGATTATCGTTAAATCTATTGAAGTTCTGAGTCTTCTCGTTGGTGTGATGTTGAAATTTGGAGAGGAATTGCCAGCTCAGATGTTATCCTCGTCACTTGACCGAGGTTCACAATTACAAGGTTAGTCCTCAAGCTGTTTCTCATTGAGAATAAAATAAGCAATCATATCACGATGCTATCAGAAATGCTTCAAATATATTGGAAAAATACAAATTTCTGTTAGCATCAGGAATCCAGTTTTGCAAATGAGTACTTAGTTATTTTATAAATTAAAATTACCAAGATTTGTGAAAAACATTTGTTGCATGAATAACGTAATTTAAGAAAATAAAAATTACTTATGAAATATTTATATGAATGTAGATTTCTATTTTAATAACAAAAGTCTCAAACCGTAGCAGATTTAATCCCATTGAACTACTATATAAAAATTCTACGTTGTAAAATGTTGCATCAGTCTCTATCAAACAGAATACAAAATTTACATGATAATATTTTCTCGAAAATAAATTATATTCAAATATATTTATGAGACGTAGTTACTGCAGTAGCACTATAATAGCTGGCACTTTGTATCAAACACTTTGATTGAAATAAGAGGTTTGAAAAACTCCGGTCCCTTAACATTGAATTTTCAATATCTACGTAATGTTAAGATGATCAATTTTAAAAAAAAACATTTTAAGAAAATTTCCTGCTCTTACATTCAATAATTTTTATATGTACTGTTAATACATTATTATTATTCCAATGAAAGATTTTGTCAAAAAATAATTCAAAAAGACTTACGAGTGAAAATGTAGACTAAGGCACATCATTTTCAAACTTTTCTCATGCTCATATGAGTTCTCTTAAGAATAACCAATCAAAACCTTACAAAATATCCACATTAAATAAATAATAATACAGTAAATGCGCACACACAAATTGGTGACTCTGCGACTAGCCAATTTTGTAAATGTGATCCCTTGGACATTTTTGACATAACGGAGATAGATTAAAGGCTGCGTGAAGTGAACCACTTTTGAAAAAAGAGCTTTTAGTATTGAAAAAGTCATGCTTCAATAAAACGAGCAAACTTAACCACTATCAAAATTTATTTAGCCATATAAACAATTTAAATTAATATATTTAGTAATAAAATATTTCGCAAACGGCATAATTGACACAACAGGATAACAGATATATATCTCAATACATTACCACGCATGCGTATAAAACTATTTCTATCCTCTCAGGGATATCGAGTCACATTTTTCTTATACAATAACAGGGAGCCTTAGAAGACGATCGAACCTATCTAAAGTTCACGCAAAGACCCAAATACTGATGCGGTACGAAAATAGTGAATCCTAGACAATTCTATCAGCAAATCCACGCATCAATGGTTCTGTCACTTTAATCGCATTTCTTATCTGCTTTGCCCAATCCAATCGCCTCGTTTTATTTGTGATTCGTGTTAAAAGCCAGCCATGCGGCATCTTTTCTTCTACCGGTTTGTTTTTCACGTGGATGGAGCTGTCAAATGTGACGTTTAAATTTGTTTCCATGGAAGGATATAGATGTTTTCTGAACAGAATTATATGAAACTAAAGGCATAGAAAGATATTGTTCGGTTTCTGTTTGCTTTTTTTTGCTCTTCCATTACCTATGAGTTAAAAGAATAAATACTCTTTTCTTTCTCTTCGTAACTTTGTCGCAGATGTAAACAGTAAAAAAATAACTTTAATTTGTCATATTTATTTCTTTTCATTTAGATTGGTAAGATTTAGATACATTTTCAAAGAGTACAAACTAATTTTGTATAATTTGGCATCAAATCTGATTTTTAGTAAAGAATGAATTTGTGATATGCTGTGAAAATACATTTTATCAAATTTTATTTTGAAAATTCAAGTGGATGCGTTATTCCAAATTTATTTCTATCTCATTTGTTATCTTATTATTAAGAAACATACAAATGTATAACAATTTCTTATAAAGCAATAATATTGGATCGCAAGATTAATCATTACATGCCAGAGAAAAAAAATTCCAAACTTATGAAGTAATTAACAAATAGCTCTAACTCTTAATAAGAGTTTCATGGTGCAATTATATTCTTAAAAACACTTGAAGTAATTAATTTATAATGAATTAATAACTTTTATTAGGGTAAAATCTTACTGTTACAAAAATTTGTATAAAATATTCGGAAATCTTCGTAGTACTGTTATTTCTTTATAATTTATAGGTTTGTTTATTGATAAAATAGAATGAGTTTTGCTGGTTATTGATGATGTGTATAATCAAATGTATTTATGTATTGAATTTAGATTCAATTTTCAATAAAGATACTTTTTCATAGTTTAAATCGAAATAACTAAATTACATAGTTTAACATTATATCTAAGAAGGGTTCTTATATATAATTTTTATATATTCCACAAATATTATATAGTAAGAAATAGCTCTAATTCCTTAATAACAGTTTCATAAAGCAATTGTATTTTTAAAAGACATTTGGAGTAACTAAAGAAATGAATTAATGTAACTTTTATTAGGGTTAAATCTTACTTTTACAAAAATTTGCAAAAAATATTCTGAATTCTCCGCAGTACTGTTATTTCTTTATAATTTACTAGTTTGCAGATAAATTAGAATTCAGTTTGTAGGACATTAATTATATGTATATTCGAATGTAGTTATGTAATGAATTTAGATACAATTTTCACAATAAATGCACTATTTCATAATTTAAATCGAAATAATATACTCAAATATTATATCTCACCAAAATTACTATCCGTAATATGCTAGTGATATAGTAAAAATTAGATGTTACTTATGTCAGTATTTTATGTTATTGTTTAGCATAACTAATTGATTGTTTAATAAATAACGTCGCACTCAAAAACAACACGAAGACAATTGGATGACGGATTTCGCAATTTTGAACTTCGATCAAGTGACGAGGACGTCGCGCATCGGCCGTGTTACACGGCAACCGGGTAAGGACCCT
This sequence comes from Nephila pilipes, assembly GCA_019974015.1. Classification (NCBI taxonomy): domain Eukaryota; kingdom Metazoa; phylum Arthropoda; class Arachnida; order Araneae; family Nephilidae; genus Nephila; species Nephila pilipes. The sequence goes on along the minus strand of BMAW01006954.1, from coordinate 46,827 downwards.
ACCCGGCCAGAAAACTACAGACCAATTTCCTTATTGCCAATCCTCAGCAAACTAGCCAAAAAAATAATCCACAATAGACTATCAAAATTTCTACAAGACAATGATATCATCATCCACAAACAACATGGATTCGTCTCGAAATTATCCACATCACACCAACTGCTCAGAGTAGTGGAATTCATCAAGACTGGATTTTACAAAAGTCAAAATACTGGTGCAGTCTTCCTGGATATCCAGAAAGTCTTTGATCGAGTCTGGCATACAGGTTTAATCTTCAAAAATATCAACTACAACACCCCTGCATATCTCGTAAAAATAATAAACTCATATCTACACAATAGAAGCTTTCAAGTCACCGTTAATGAACAACTATCAAATCCAAGAAAAGTTAAAGCTGGAGTCCCGCAAGGAGGAATAATGTTCTTGTTCAATTACTACGTGTTCTTGTTCAATTACTACGTGAACGACATCCCTATACACCAAAATACAAAAATATTCATGTATGCAGATGACACTGTGATACTAGCAAGACACTACTTTTCACCAAAAATAGGCCAAGCACTAAACGAACACCTACAGAAACTAGAAGCATGGTACTCTACTTGGAAAATAGCCCTGAATGTTTCCAAGACAGAGGCCGTCTTCTTCTCCAGAAACTACAGAAAATTAGAAACAGACATTTTTCTGGAAAACAAAAATATACCCTTGTCTCTAGACACCAAATATCTTGGTGTAACGATGGATAAAAAACTCACTTTTAAACAAAACGTTCTACGAATTAAAAAGCAGTATAATTCTGCAGTAAATAATATTTTCCCCTTATTTCGCGTAAATCTGCATTAAGTAGACGTAATAAATTGCTTATCTACACCCTGATACTTAGACCTATGCTAGCCCAGTCGGGTCGCATTGTGCTGACACAACACTAGATTTATTAGAAAAATCCCAAAATTCCACCATTAGAATGATAGTAAGAGCGCACTGGTACATGAGAAACACAGACATCAGATACTCAATTAAACTCCCAACACTTAAAAACTTCATTAAAAATTATCAAAAATTTCTACCAAAAAATTGATACCTCAAGCAATAAAACCATTCAAGAAATAGAAAAGAGCACCCCACTCAGAAACAACCCACAACTACACAGACCACGAGAAATTTTAATTCCTTAATTTCACTTATATTACAAAAACACTGGTAACACAAGCATACCACCCCTACTCACCCACCTATATATACAGAATTAACACACCACACTATCGACCAATCACAGAGCGCCCTCTCACTGCAATCAGACTGAACAAGCAATTAGGAATCGGATAGACTACTGCTGCAATATCCTAAGACTTAACTCATGAATTTCAACCATCTTCTATTTTGGATTAATTTTAACAACACTAGTACTTCAACTAGTGATATTCAAATATTAATAATATATATTCAGCATATTTTTCAAAATTAATTTAATAATGTCTAAAAAGCTATTGCACTGTAATTTTATTTTATTATCTTAATATCTAAATCTTAACTTCTGGGCAAGTGTAAAACCAAAATTCAGTCTCACCTCAAATAATAGCCAATTCACAGGGGATTAAACCCCGAGAGGGTTATATTCCCCGACAAAAATAGTCGGTTTGGTTTGGTTAAACGGCAGGTTTTTAGTGACGTCAGAAATCGAGCCCACAACTCAACAAATCAATGCCAGACAATATCGGGTTAAAAATAATTAAATAACAAAAAAAAAATATATTCAAGAAATTCATTTAAATAAAATGCATATGCTTAAAAATAATTGTAATCATCTTACAAACAACAAAAGAATCTGTAATAAATCTTTTACAACAAACAAAAGCTTAAAAATTTAAATATAAATCAAACAGAAGAACATGACATTAAAGCGACCTCTGGAGAAGTCAAGGACTTAAATTTTGAAACAAAATGAACGCTAATTTCGAAATGAATGAGTCCTAGTTGCACAATATCAGCAACCAAAAATTTTTAGAGCCAAATTTTATGCTTCTGTGTTTCGTAATCTTCCCTCTACGACACGGGCAAATACACATTTTTTTTATTTTATTAAAACAGAATAATATATGTGTTATTTTACTATACGTTTTAATATATATATACTTTAATAACGAAATCTTTAAATGCCTAGTGTTTTGTATTTCCATCTTTGAATTACTACATCAATTTTAAATCAATTCAAATACTTTGTCTTAATATTTTTCTATAAAGCATGTGAATTCTTTTATATAAAAATGCTTCTATGCATTTGTAAAAAGTGACAAAGTTTGATGTAAAAGAGTTACAAAAGTTTCTAATATTTTGACATTTGTGTGTTATAAGTATTTTTATAATTATTAATTTATTTATCTTCAATTCTAATATAAATGTTATGCCTCATCTAAAACTTGAAAAAAAATACTTCAAAGTAAGAAAAATAATGTTAGATTTTTTTCATATATATATATATATATATATATATATGTGTGTGTGTGTGTGTGTGTGTGTTTTTAATTCAATTCTCACACTATTCTTGAAAACAATATGTAGAAAAAAAGTTTCAACGGAAACATATAATTACTGCAGCCTCATTAATTGGAAATGAAATGGAAAATTCGTGTTGCTTTACACTTTTCGCTGGATTTTAATTTCTTAAACCTTGTTTTCAGCTGATTCATTAATGCTCAAATCAAAGTTTCGGAAAGTATTTTATACGAGTCTTTTTTTACTGTGGACATCTTAAAAAGCATTTGACTTATCACTCAGACATTTAGAACTACTATGATTAATGGCTCTCATATATATACACAAGGTAGTTGTGAAATATTGGAACAAAATAAAAAGTGTTATCCATCAAAGAGTGTCATTAGGAATAAAGCAAAGAAATTTTTAATTACTAATTTACAACATCCTGTTCTCAAAGAATTCAATTCTTAGGAAAAAGTTGAAATAAGTTATTAAATGTTAACCAAAAGGCTCTGAAACTGAACTGTAGCTTACTTTAAATAAGTGAGGGAACTTAGGAAGCTAAATTACCGTGTTTGCTACCTCAAAGACAGTGTTATCTCTATCCAGTGATGGAATAGAGTTTGGATGCCTCTAAAAACCTGTCGTGAAATGCAGCTTCTGCACATTTAATGGATTGAGGTTTCATGTCCTCTCTCTGACGTGGCGTGGAAGATGGGGAATAAAGGTGCATGCTCAGGTATCATCCTTGTTGGTTGTTTGACTGATATTTAAAATTACGAAGTATGTCATCAATAGCTCTGATATCTTGTAAGTGTTTCGATCATAAGCAAACAATCTAAATCAATTTTACTATGAAAAAATTGGAACACTGATTATACACACACACACACACACACATATATATATATATATATATATATATATAGCGCAAGAGGTATCTATTTGTTCTGATCTATCTTGAGATGCGCAATATTTCATATGCGGGGGGCTCAAACTATTATTGCTTAAGTTTGGTATTTTTTATAATTGAAGGAATAATGTTTACTGTCACTTTTTCTCTTGTAGTTTATTGTGAAATAAATTTAACATTAGAATGGATTATAGTTTATTGCAATTAAATTTGATTCGCTCCGAATGTAAGAATCTGATGAAATAACTCAGGCTCATTAACTATTGTGCCACTGATGTGATCGCCGAGGAATGTTGATTCCACAACAGAGATTCTGTAAGTGGGAGGAACAGAAATTTAAGATAGAGGCGGAAAGGGAGATGGAACATTTCAGAGATCGTCGAAAGTTATGGCAGTCCTATTTTGTGATTCAGTGAATGTTTTGAATGCTTAATTCTTTCATAATCTTTCATATCAATACATGAAATGAATCCTTGTTTTAAACAAATCATTTAAAAAAATCATTTGTACAATGAGAAACATTTGTTTAATGTTTTATGACTGAATTCTAAGAATTTACAATTTGTTGAATGAAGTCATTTTTATTATATTTAAGTGAGCATGTGAGATTCGAAAAACTATGAATGATTCACATTTTATTTGTGAGAAAATCGTTGCAATAATGTTTTTGGAATGTCGAAGAGAAAAATTTAAGAGTTATTCTTAAGGCCTCATATGGCAGTGAGAGGGAGCCTGATACAAGCCTTACGAAAATTCTGATAGTTTGGATGAGGAATAGACAAGATTTTTAAAAATGATAAATATGAAAATGCTTATACATCACCAGATTCTGATTCGAATACTGATAAATGCAATGACCTGATTAGAAATTTACCTGTCACCTGAATAGGTGTGATCGACAGTTAACACGTTAAATACCTCATTCATTTAATATATTTTCTGTTGAAATACTACCTGTATAAACTTAAGGATTTCAACCACCAGACATTTTGATTTCATGAGAATAAGGTTAACTCCTTAGAATTTCTACTTTCACTCTAAATTTTTCTATTTAAATGTAAGAAAATGCATAGAATGAGCAAACAAATAATGAAGGTTTCTGCGAAATTACATTTTCTCTTCAATTTTCAAAAATGTTATAATAATATTTGTAAACACCGAAAGCCTCACATACAAATCATGAAAATATGCATAAAATTAGTTTTTCAAATTGGAAGGAAAATGTTCTTTAACAAAAATCATCGTTATTTTTGGCTCTTTCGGATGTACATTTTTACTTTCAAATAAGTAAAATTGTCAAAGTTTGTGGACGAAACCAGAATTTCTGTAGAGTTACCAGTAATTTCACGAAATCTAAAAGGTTGATAGACTGGAGCCTAAAGTATCAACAAACAAAATACCTCTAAGAATTTTAGAGTTTTCACATAAAGAAATGGATCTGCATCCCAACAACTTTAAGCTTATGCTTAAAGTTTTGAAAAGAAAATATACAAGGTATTTTATTTAGCACATTTATTTAAATTTCCATTAATCTATTTATGTTTTGACTGAATGATTGGATACTTTTATAATCTTTTCTTAACTTATTATGTTCAAATGTATGTATGTACATCTTTCCAATTCATAATATGTACTCGATATTTAACTGACTTTCTATCATCCGATCGAAGCTGAAAAGTTTTATACAAATCTATGGAGTAATAAAAATCGATGGTATGCTCAAGCAGTGACGGACTTCAGGGCCGAAGACTGGAGATCTGGGCTTTGCCCTAAACATCGTTCAATCGAGTTGAAATTTTGCATACACTTATAGCTTACGCAATTGCGTTTTTGTCTTAAATTTCCAATTCTAAGATAAAAATAATTAAGTAAATGAAGAATTAAATTTCTATTAAAGCTTTCATTTAAAGAAGGAATAAAAAGTACATTTTTCTTAAAATTAAAAACAATATAGGGTTCATAAAATCAAGACGCGTTATTATTTCTTTTGATCTCATATATAAATAAATAACTATGGGACTTAATTTATCAGTCATTACCAAGATATCTCAGCAAAGTACTTCAAAAAATTGTAAATTGTGTATTGTTTGACATTTATATATTATTTTAATATATTTTTTCGACTTTAAATAAGACATTGATTTTAAAAAAAATTTATTATGTATTTTATTTGTGTAGTAACATGAATTATATTTTATACTTTTTAATTTAATGAGTGAAATTTGATTTATTATAATCACTATTATAGACACAGGATTGGTCATGCATTTATAAAATTGCTCAAATTTCCCATCAAGAATTCAAATGAACAAAAAAAAGTATTCTAAGAAATAAGGAAGAAATTCTGTGAAAAATAAGTTTATAAAAAATCATGTTTTACTAAGTGATGAGAATCGCTTAAGTGCCAGGATTTCCTCTCAAGAGAAAAAGAGAAATTAATTTCACAAAAAAGTAACTTAAAGAGAAAAAATGCTAAAAAAAAGGCTTGTGCAAAACAGCATACTTTAACGAGATTAAACTTGGTGAATTGAGCAATAAAACAGATAAGTAAACGTTTATACTGAAGACGAATGAAAAACTACTTTAATTATCTTGTTGTTAAAAAAATAAAGTGAGTTAGAAAATATATTTGACTAATTGTTTTAAGGAAATTAAGACTTTATGAAGCAAATTGTTCAATTGTAAGTCTGTTTTTTTTTTTTTTTTTTTTTTTTTTTTTATTTTTTTAACTGAAGCATTAAAATTGCAATGATGATTATGAATACTCAATTTTTAATCAACTTATCTTATTTAAATGCATTATTCAAAGCAGTGTTTTTGGTAAGAAAAGGGCAAAAAATTTAATAACTTAATAAGGAGAATATATTTTTATATGAAACAATGAATTATGCATATCTGAAAAGCAATATCTTAAAATTAAAGGCTAAAACTAAGAATTCACGACAAGCAATTTTTTTCAGGAACAACAAAAATATATTCATTAGGAAAAAACCTTGTTATTCATTTGTAGAGAAAATAACTATTGAAAACTAACTAACAGCTTTATAGTTAAGTTTATGAAATTTTTATCCCTTGTGATTATACTTAATTCTAATTTATAATTTATGAATTGAAAATTAAAGTTTCAAGTTTTAATTTACATAAATTTAAAAAAATAAAATTAGAAGTCGTAGTAAATATGTTATAAAACTGTAGTTTATGGATTAATTCAATACGCGACTGGACACTTAAAAACTCATCTGAAATTCAGAAAAGTGAGCAATCACTTTAATTTCGTTATTTTTAGAACAGAAATTAATTTTGCTTCTTTATTGAGAAAAAATATTATTTCTGAACGTTTGTTTTTATTGAAATATATAAAAATAAAAAGTTATTACTCATATTTTAAATGTTTATAAGCTCATTAACGAATTACAAACTCTATAGAATTTCCAGTCATTAGGGAAATAGCAAATAATTTGTCATAATCCTATGTATAATGATTATTCTGGTTAAAGTACTGCTTATGAAAGTCATTTACACACAAGAATGTATTGGATCATTGATTCTTTAATGCCAGTAGCTAATGAAAAATAAAGATTATGTTGTTGGAATCTCCCATTCAAGTATTTCAAGAAAGTAATTCCTACATTTTATGTGTGAACAGACTGCATTGTGTGAATTTAATAAGTGCATTTCTATAGAAGTAATCAAATAGAATAAAAATTCTAGATTTTCTTACCACTGCTTATTGATATTTATTACCTTACTTATAGGCGTTAAAGTACTTTTATATTGTTTAAACTTTTTCACAAGAAACCATATTTCAAAAATATAAATAATTTAATGGTTCAATGAGTTATCGTAAGAAAGATTTCTTAAAACAATAAATTAATAAAGTGGAATTTTACATAGTTTGAAGAAACGTTATATTTCATTATTAAAAGAGTTTGACTAAATAATTAATGATTTTCATCCTTTCAGCACAGTCATCATTACCATGTAACCATGTAATAAACAAATTTATTATTCTTTCTGAAAGTTCAATGCGAGTTCTGAGTTATATATTATATGAAAATTTAGATTTACAAATTGTTTAAATGAACCTAATATCATTGTTCTTTAAATTCGAGTTTAGCTAATTAAAAAAAAAAACTGTTCTTGAAAAAAGTGGCAACCCAATAGGAATTATATCTAAAACAGTTGGCACATTCATGAGCATAATGATTTAAAAACCTTTCCTAAATTATTCTGATTAAATAATCAATTGATCTCAAAATAAAACGTTCAGTGACAATTGTTCAAATACCAAGAATTAAAATAAAATAAATTTCTAAAAAGGACTATAATCCTATAAAACTATGTACAAACATTACCAATCTAAAAGAAGGAAAATTTTGAAAATGATTTAAGTTGTCCGAAAATATAAATCTCACTATTCATATTTCAAACCCATCCATTCTATTGCTCTTCATTCAGGTATCAATATATTTGTAATTTATAAAATTTTGAAATTCTTCAAAACTCGTTGAACAAAATGTTCATTGAATGAAATGATTTAGAAAGCGACAAAAGATTAAAACTTTTAATAGCTCACGGACTCAGTATTAAGAACAAAGTTCCAATCTGCATATTTTTAAGGTTTTATCATTTTTAAATGCAAAAGAATGCTATAAAAGCAATTAATTATATGGAAAATATATGGAGCTCCAAGTATTTTTTCAATGCATTCGGTATCTGAAATAAAAATATAAAATGCAAGTAATTCTATCGAACCCGAAATCCTTTTTTAAATAAAATAGCAATATATTTTTAACTTAAAGAAACAAATTTTTTCAACAAAAGTAAATTTCTTTTCTTTTTTTATTATTAGTTTTTTTTTTCCTTCTTAATTCTGTTTTTTTTTCATAATATCTACATGAAAAAAACATTATTTTTAAATGTATTTTAATTAAATGGTAATACTAGGGATTAAAAATAAGGAGAATAACTTCTTTCAACAAAAAAGTAAGGGAAAATAAAAAAAAAATTAATAAAAAGTAACAAAAGAAAAAAATTAGCACAAGCACCAGAATCATATAACATGCGTTTGAGATATTTTTCCATCCGTGAAGCGACTATTAAAGAAGCAACATAAGTAATTATTCTTAAAAATATTGTTATTAATGGATAATTAAAATAAATTATACCTAATTTATTTCATAAAAAATATTTAATTATCATTTCAAATTGTTTTTTAAAGGACTTATTACAGAGATGGGACTGAAATATCGAAATGTATTTTTAAATGCTTAAGATTTTAAAGACCTCTAAATATAAGGCTGTATCCAAACAATTAGAAAAACAAATAATTTTGCTATAATTACTGGTGGTATGTTCATATCTTGATAGTTAAAAATTTAACGATATTTGCAATAAGCTAAACAGAAAATTTTTCTCAATTCTGTTCAATGGTATTTAAAACTTTAAGAAAGCATGCAAATTTGACTAAGTTAGATGCTGAATTTTTGGTACAAAAAACGCAAATCAGAGTTTTACCTAAGACTTTCCTTGCAAAACTAAACTCTATATATAATGTACACAAATAAAGGAAAGTAACCAGGATGAATGTTGCCTATGGATTAAAATTTGACTCAATATCTTCATTAGTACGTTCTGATTTCCTTTATGGTAAAAAAAAAAAAAAACTTTTCGTTTCAAAAGGTATTATTTCCCCTGAAATAAATAAAGACTGATAACTCTTACAATAGTGTTCAAACGGATCAATTCTACCGTATTATTTATTTAATGTAGCATTCAGAATACATCTGTATGAAACATTTAATGGAATACCATTTGAACCAATGTTTTTTTATTTTTTTTAGTTAAAATCTTCCAGTTTGGTAGAATATTCCCAGAAAACAAATTTTACTTAAGATGTATTGTTATTTTTTTTAAATAATTATATATTAACCGAAAGCACATAAAACAATTTTTTTTATAAATGTTTATGATTTTTTCTGTATTAATAACATTTTGTCCATGGTATTATATAGCTCTGATATAAAAAAAAACCGTAACAAACGCATCATTTCTGTAAAATATAAAAAAGCATGAATCAAATGCTAATTATTTTTAATCATGTAAAACAATTTCAATTAAATATTCTTATTAAATTTTCTAAATTGTAATCATATTTATGTAAATAACTTCGAAAAAATACAGAATTATAATTTAAAAGATAATTTAATTTCTCGTACACATATCAAACTACAAAACTATACAATTGGTGTGCTTAAACTGAATTAATATTTATTTCATTACTTATTAAATTTAGTTCAGTATGACATGAAAATTAATACAATAAATTTAACATCTAAAAAAATTAAACATTTTCAAAGTTGTTTGTCAAAAACTTTTAATCTTCCTTTTCAATGCAAAAAAATTTACAATAGTTTATCTAACCATAATTAATATATCTGATTTAATTTTTATGCAAAAAAATAGTGTACGAGATTTTTTATTTATGTAAAGTAAAATTAATTTCATTTCAGATAAAAATAAGGGTAACGGATTTTGAAAAATGATTATGCATTAATAAAAGTTTACTTTTTCTAAGTAATGGAAAATATCTTAAGCTGATTATGTCTCAAAAAAAATTCGTTTTCTATTCCTTAAATTATAACATAGTTTTTCCTAAGTGTAACATAGTTTAATCTTCTTAAAATATTCAGAATGTTAATATTCTTACATTGTTTTGTTTTCCGTTTAGAATGATTTGAAATTTTATTCTATCATAATTTTCTGAAGCTCGACCTTTATACATAATTGTGAGTATCATATTAGCTTATTTTCTTTATAAGTATTAGGCAAAGTATATCTTAAATTTCATTGTCCATTTTAATAAGTTTTTATCAGTTACAATCCTACACCATCTGACAATGATAAGTTCGTTAAAGTGCATGGATTTAACAATTGTGTTTCTTCTAAATATCTAAAATGGTGAATGAATGGGTAATACTTGAGAAGAGCACTTATTTGAAAACTTATATACAAATGCTAGAACGACTATTTCGTTTTCCTGATGCTATATTCTTGCCAAGTTATGCGAAAATATGTTAGGCGGATATTTTGAATAACACACACATTTTACTCATTCAATTATTACTGATGTTAAACACGTTATTCTTCCTTTCTTGAAATTCCATCAAAAATAGTATATAAGTTTAGTGAGTGATAATAACTGTATAATTTCGATACTAATAAATCACAATTTTTTATACTTAAATATTTTTAATATTAAGTATTAATAATAAAAAATAAACTGTACATATTCCTTAGTATTTATATTCATTTAAAACTTCATCATGGCCCATTTATATTACTTTCTGTACAATATAAGGAAATATTTATCCAACTCAATTTTGTATAAATTTTATATTGAATCTCTTACCAAATATAAGTATTTTACATTTTTAAGCAGTCAAATGTACTCTTAAACTAAGATAGTTAGTTGTAGTTCAAACACATTATATTTTACTTTAATATTTAGTTTCGTCTTGAATTCAAATGTCAATATCAGGACAACTCTTCCAAGACTTCTTCGATTAACCACAACTCTAATAAAATCATAAGATATATAATCAACGTAATAAAAAAAACTAAGAAACTTTGTTTTTGAATATTTTGAACAAATTAATTTCTTTTAAAAAAAGAAAATTTCAGATTCTATTATTCATTGACCTCTCATGATTAAATAGAATGATGATATGAAAACAAAATACTTGAAATAAAAAAATAAAAAAAACGTGACAAATAAAAGAAGCAGGGGACTTCACAACCCAGCACTCATTCCCTTTGAACTTAATTCACATCAATCTATATGAGAATAAATAGAAAGGAATTTTGAACACCAGATATACAAAAATGAACAAGAGGAAAATTCCAACATCAAGTGGATGTTATTCTAGAAAAATTAAACGTAAGAAGCGAGTTTGCATACCTGAAATTGGGCATTATTCAAATTTCTCAAAGGACAACTAAAACTAAGGATAGCAGAGCCACTAATAACACTCAGATCACGTTTGCTTTCTATTTGAGAAGTAAACTTCGAATCGTTATTTCTGAGCCTGAAAAAGCTCTGTTTAGAGTCAAGAATGCCTTTAAAGAGATAATATCAGCGACATATTTCCACGAGGCAGAGTAATAGAGCTATGAGACAGCGTAATTACTCTTCATAATATTATACAGGGACTTGGAAGGACCGATCCGTATTTCAGAAATGTGGCTGCAGTGGTCACGTGGAGGCACTGTCTGAAGAAGGCAGGGGTTCTACAACAAATATGCTAACACTGAGACAGAAAATTACAGTAATCGCCTTTAAGATTTTAAGACTCGTTGTGCATTTGTAGAAAAAATGGGAACCCCTGTTGGCCCCAGAGTAATGCAATAAACAGTAATAAATTAATAGCTTGAATGTCAGCCAATCCAGACATTCTGCAATCCTAGCTGCATTCAGACCACTAACTCTAAATCATTCCTCTGTGCGACTTTTATGGCGTCAAGATATGGCCAATTTATGGGTAAAAGTCGGTTGTGTTCGCAGATGAGAGCCGTTTCGGTATTGGTTCCAGTGATGGTCATTTGTAAGTTAGAAGGAACCCGAATGAACGCTTGGAACATAATTATCTACTGTGTAGACTTGTTGGCTCTATTTACTGGACTAGAGACACGCTGGACCTTATGAGGTGAAGAGGAATTTTCTTTGAAAGTTAAGAGCACTCTCGTTGATATCTCAAGTACCTTGGCAGTAAATTTGTTCGCTATAGTGAAACTGTTACGCTACCAGCTGGCATTTTCCTGCAGAATAATGATCTTTCCCTTGCCGCTACTTCCAACTTATGTGCTCTAAAGAGTATCGACATGCTGCCTTGAACTTATAGATAACCAGAATTTCGCCCATCGAGTACGTATAGAACACTACTGGACAACAAATCCAACATCGTTCTCAGTCCTAAAAATTTCTGCTTATTTGTTTGAACAAATGCAACAGACATGGAGCCTTCTCCAACAGAATAACAAACGATACATGACAGACAAAATACAAACACGTTGGTATTCAAAATCGGGACAGCAATAACAAATTTTGAATAGAAAGTAAAACAATTACTCGACAGTAATCATACTTAATACACTACATGATAACATGTTCTTAAGCTTATTAGAATACCAAATATAGACTTATTTCTGATGAAAATGTGAGATCTTTTGAATGGGAGATGCATACAGATGATTTTCTCTCTCTCTCTCAGGATAGGAGACGATTTTGTATTTTCAACGTGAATCTTATACAAAAATATATCAGAATATGTTTGTATCTAATTTAATTTAAATAACTAAAACACTGTTTTTCAGATAAATATTTTAGTTATGGATTTCTTAAAGACGATTAAGTAATAATAATAGAAAAATTGGTGTATGTATACAGCTTATACTTCTGTAAATTATTTTTAATCAATACAACGAATAAATAGTGTTACATAAAATTAAAAATAACGTATCCCAAAATATTAACATGATTAATATTTAATTGGATAAACACATCAAAACGTTTTACAAAATTGAAAGTTTCACTAAAATAACAAATGTTTAATGAAAATGGTCTGGATGATAACGTTTTGAATTTCATATTAAAATACATATTTAAAAACTACTTTATTATTATTCGAATATATACTGGTATATCGTGAACCTGGAAATAATATAATATAAAGTTAGTGTCTATATATATCTTTAAAATACCAGTCACTACTAATATTTGAAGCTGTCGTTTTGAAAAGATGTGATTACGAAATTTTTCACAAATTCACTTTTTGGTGGTTTCGTAATCCTTTGGCATCCATTCAAGAATTCCGTATGAAAACGTGACATTTTTCATCAGAGAAAACCTTTCTTGATTAATATCATTCTAATATTTATTTCTAAGAAGTTATCTTCTAGAAAGCGGCACTCACCTCTTGCATCATGCAGGTTCTGCTCTCATGGCCTCACTGTATTAAAATAAAAGACATCTAGGAAGCTCTTCAAGGTACGAGTATATACCAGATAATTACAAATATTTTTAGAATAAAATAATAAATGAGTGCTCCTCAATCACACCGTGTTGAGCATCTGAACTAATGTGGCTTTCTCTCACTTATCTCGCCTATTACTCACAAATTCAAAGCGATTTAGTAATGATATTTGTATTTATAATGGATTTTATAAGTTATATGCCATTGTACATTAAACTGGACTTTATCCTTCACAAACCGAGAGCTTATTTAGAGAAATATAATCACCGCATAGGAAAAAATATTTCCTTCCTTGGGAGTTTTATAGAACAGTAAATAATTATGTATGCATTTTTACATCATGCGTAATTCCCTTTAATGATAGAAAATAATCGATTTAAGTTTTCTGGAAATATTATCGAAAGAAATAATTTTTTCTTCGAAAGTAAATAAGAAAATAAAATAAGTGAGTATTCTCTTGACTTTAATATTCTAAGTCTTTTGGTCTTCTTCTTTCTTTGTCTTTTGGTGATATGACAAATCATGAAATATATAAGAACGACTCGAAGAATAATATTAAGGAGATGATAGACTTTAAAATTTGCAAATTTTGACCAAAATATGGAACAAAAATTTTGCTCTATAATGATTTTACTCATTTTCCTGAGTTGAATCTACACATATAACTCCTGTACGTGAACACGCATGTGTTTAAGTTGATAAAAAAAAGTAATTATCATTAAAAAAATTTAATGATTCCGAAAAATATAAGCAAATATGTAAACAAATAAATACTATATTTGCCTTACGTTTGTAATAAATTTAAGAATTAATATTTTCACGTTTTAGCCACCGAGCAATTTAATTTCAATCAATCAACGGTTGCTACTGCCTTCTCCTTGTAATTATTTATCACTACTGCATTTTTTTGAGCAGGGATATCGCATAAAGTTCAAAATTATCAACAGTTTTGTGTGAATTATTTAATAATATGTTTTCTGAGGAGGAGCTATGAAAAATCAAAAAATCGGAAGTAAAAAAAAGAAATTTGAGGGCACCTAAGATACAAAAGAATTGGGAATATATCCAGTTGCGAATTTTTACTGATAATACAATGTGTGTTAAAATTAATTTAGAAATCAAAATTCATATGCCGTTGAAAAGAAATAATCGTTACATATTAATGACAAAAAATAGAAATGTTTCTTACTACAGCTACTTCAACTAGTAGTAACAGCGAGAAGAACACAAATGTTATGATGAATAGCGATATGGGGTGTCCCTTTTTATGTAATACAAAATGTGATCAATCAAATATGTGCTCCTTGGATATTACATCAAACGGTGCGATGGTTTTATACTCTAAAATATAAATAAAATTCTTAATCTGTGATGAAATATTCAGTTATATGTTTTCTTACCCTTTGAAAAATAAAATTAATTACTTCGAGGTATATAAAAAGCTTCTTGTAGCTTTCTTAAAAAAATTAGGAATGAACATACAGCATAAGAAGTTTTTTGTGGCTATTGGCATTTCCACACATAGAAAATATTAGGCAATATTTCAGAATCTTTACGCACATTTTATGAAGAGAAGCAAACTTTTATAGATAACATTCTTGAAATTTCTCCTAAAGTTGTCTAAAAGAACCATGAGAAATTACAATTAAATACTAATAGCATTATCAATACCATAGTTTTACACAATAGAGCAGGAAAAAATTTGGACATATTTTTATTTCTGGAATAGGAATTATTCTTGTCATTTTAACCTGCCTTACTTAATATGAAGTACTCGTAAAATATTGTCCACGTGATATAAGATCTTGCGCAGCGAGATAAACGAGATCAATATGGAATCTTAAGACGCTATAAAGATGAAAGCTACAGATTTTTTAAGGAAGAGGTGAATACAAAACTGTAGTATGCTATATGTGAACATCCTGTCAATTGCAGATGCCAACATTTTCTACCATTTATTGACTGTAGATTGAAATGAATTAAATACAGTATCTGTGGATATTTCTCAAAAACTCCATAAGCTATGCTTAGCTCAAAATCAGAAAAATAATCCTGATAAGTAGAAAAGAAACGTATTACTAAGAAACGATTTAAATCACTTAAAAATACAGAAAAAAAACAATAAAAAAGGAAGTTAAATATATAGTTTCTGAAAATTCTTCTACATTAAATTGTCTCATTTCACTAAAAAATATTTTAACACTCCAAATGTGCTTGTAATTAGTAATATGGCATAAATATGTCTGCTGTTTAACAAAATGAGAAGTTCATACTAAGAAAAAAGCAATTATTAAAAACAAGTGTAATGAGATATTTAAAATGTGTCTTTTTTTTCTTTTTTCAAAATTTTGTTATGCCAGATTTGCGTGTTTTTAAAATACTCTATGCATCTTAATTTTTGAGTAAATAATATGAAATTTCTTATATTGCATCCTGATAAATATTAAAATGACTCTGAGTTTGTTTTGACATTACTGACATAGATAAAAGTAAGTTATAACTTATTAAATTTGAAATTTTAAAGGAACTTAAATGCACCTGAACAAAAATATTTTTATAAGATATTAAGCTTTGAATGAAATTCCAAAATAAAACCGAAATATATGTAAAATTTAATAAATAGTAATGATATAAAATTAAGTAAAAAAATTAAAAATTAGAATACATGGAACACTTTAAGGTATTAGGTTTTTTTAAAATCTATCAAGTTAAAAATGTTTTTGAATTTTATTTCCTCTAGAAACGTCTCGACTTATATGTATAAAAAATATCATTTAGATAAAATGTGTTTAGGATTCATTTAAAATAAATATAACAAGCTTATTAAACAAAAAAAAAATCTCATACTGTTATCACAGCTATTAGTGGAGCGACGTTAACACCAAGCTAGCAAGCCGTTTGTTTTGAGGATGTGGATGATCAATTAATGTACTATGTCTTATATCGATGAGTAATTCGAATATTTAAAAGAATTCTACATCTAAAATTGGCTGAGAAACGTCTGCAATATCGAAAATCTATGTAAATAAACTTCGTAAATCAAGATTTAATACCAAGCGTTTTTGCAAATAAGTGTTTGTCACATACAAAAAGAAATTAGTCAGGCACACTTGCTTAAATTTGCGTGCGAAACAGGGGGAACTGAACTCACCACACCACTATCTATTATAAATTTTAGCTTAGATTTTAGGTCTAAAACAAAAGAGCAAAACAAAAAAAAAAAAGACTGAAAACTTTTTAATCGCCAGTAGCCATTAAACATGATGATATCTGTAATTTTCTATGGTAAGAATATGGTTTTGTGTGTCGTTTATCCTTTCGTCGAATCTAGCATGATAACAAGATTGCAAGTTTTTAGTTCTTGAAGGAGAGAACGTGACCGGGAATTTAATTTTTAGACCCGTTTCATCATTGTGGTACTTTTTCTGTCTACTGTTGAATCTGTTTGGTCAATTCCTTCACTTTTGCTTTATGAACTAGAAACCTTGGATCTTTGGACAATTCGCCAACAGTGGCTGTGTTCAAAGTTGTTCATGAATTTTCAAAACAACTTCGGCTAATTTGTCTTAGCAAATACTTTACAGATGACATACATAGCATCTACAAGGGTAGAAGCTTTAGAAGGAGTGGTTTTTAGGATTTTGTCAGTACCGCCACCAACATTTAACTCTTTCATTTGCATGAGGAGGTATGAGGGAACTCAATCTCCCAGTTATAAATCCTACAACATGTCTAACACTTTTTGATCATGCGTGTTAATTAGGAATTTTAAGCTTCAGTAGTGAATTGGGAGTATCAGTAAGTAAAGAACTCATAAGGTCACTGACATAAGTCAATATATCGCAATCCAAAGCAGTTAATATGCTATGAAACTTAGTACTTTCCAAAACGAAACACGTTGTAATAAATTAGGATTGAGCTGTAAAACCCATAATTCTATATTATTTCTCCAAAATGGATGCGCTCTGAATTCTAAGTATTCTTCCACAAATGTTGGATCAACCTTAGATATTTTAGTAACCGGAGACCAGGAATACGCAGAGACAGTGGAAAGCGGGTCAGAAAAAATTACATCACTCAAGATTAAGTACTGATTTACATAATTGAAATCATTACACTAATTTTTTTAGGTCATCAATATCGTTAGCTGCTGGTTTGATTTATAACTATGAAGGTAATTCCACAACTAATAGTCTTATTACTTGTAATTATAAGTGTTCCGAAAGCAATGTGACTCCTTTTTGTACCGTAAATAATTTGAAAAAAATAATCACATATTATTGAACATATTTAAAGCACCTAACACAATTAGTTATGTATTTCAATTATCCAATTCCTTAACTATTTCAAAAAACATAAACATAATAGATCAAAATAACAAAGACCATTTTCGAAAGCCTTGGAAGCATAAAAACTTCGAACAAATTATTAATTACTACTTCTTAGTGTACTGCGTAGTTTCTTCTCAGGTTCCTTTTCATAGAAGAAGTGACTTCTGTTGGGTAATTTTGATATAAACATTGAAAACGCCAAGTAGCCACGTTATCTTTACTGAGCTTATTATCTGTAAGTATGTTAAAGTTATTCGTTCATTGTGTTTCCATAGTTTGTTGTCAATATTGATAAAAAGAACAATGAAATGATGGATATACTTTTTTCAAAAGTACAACCAAAAGTGTCTATGCCTTAATAAACATTAATAGTTTATGCTGATTAAAAGAAATTAAATATTTTTTGTTTGCCTCAAGAAAGCTGAAGATTTTTTTTTTGTGAAATGATTATTTCTTAAATGTTCAATCAAGCTCGATTTATATTTAAAATGCATTAACTAGGCGAATAAAAATGATTAAATCTATACTACTAGTAAAAAATTACTCTTAAATATTTACTATCATTAATTATATCAGCGAGGTAATGTTTTTATAGAAACGTTAAAGGTATTTCTTAGATTCATATATACACAATGTTTTAATTGGTGTTATTAAAATTGAATCCTGTAATTTGATAGTTCTAAATATTGACCCTTTGTACAAATTCTCAAAAACATATCTTCTGCTTAAATTCAATTTTTATTTATAGAACACCACAGTTCTTTGCATTTTTATTTTTAAATGATTGAAACTGTAAAAACTTGCTGAAACTAATTTTTATACTTTCTAACTTAACAATTATTCATTAATGCCATATATTACCTTTTCAATTATGAAATATCGTAACTCGTGTTAGTTTCGTTAATTCCCTTATATAGGAATGTGCTTATTAACGATGAGACCGAATCCAAACAGGGGTCAAATTCAGTAAATTTAGCAAACAAGGCTCGCTCTCCCAGCAGCTACTGCATACGTTCTCCAACCTGATAGGTACAACAGTTCCTCCGATTCGTATTTCGAATCCCATGATACAATGTAATGGGATGTGCTTAAGTCAAACTCAGAGTGCCAACGTCGTCCAGTTATTCTGATTTAGCTGACTCGTTGTCCATTCAGTCTTGATTTCTACTGTGAAAGCAATGAGAAATGCTTCTCATTAGAGCCAACTCAGGAAATTCATTTCAGCATGTTGGATGTATATGCGTCATTTACATTTAAATTAGAATAGCTCAGATTTGTCAAACGCTCGTTTTAGGAGGAAATTCGATTAAAATTGGTCCACGTATTGAAGTGATGAATTAATTTCTCATATATCACGAGCTTTGCTATTATGAAGCCCTTCAAAATAGCAAAACTGATTCGGGAGAGTATAATTAGGTAAATACAATACGAAGTTGATGCCAATTGTATTTATATGCATCGTCTTATATATGTATTGTATTTGCTTTGTTAATAATTTGTTTGAATTTAGTAGCAAATATATTCATAACAGATTAGCAAATGAAGTGTATATCCACAGATAACATATTTTGCACTTATTTTTGTATGATCACTTCTCATTAAATTGACAACTGAAATACATTAAAATGGATGGATGAAAAAAGTTCTAGATATCTTTACAAAAAAAATTCTACGAGATTGCAATTTTTAGAATTTTTCGATATCTTCTATAACTTCAGTATCCCTTGCTTGTGTAAATGTGGATGATATAAATTCAACTTTAATTACTGTTCCTTTTTCTTAGTTTCATGAGGCAAACTTTTAAGAAATAAAAAAAAGAGTAATGTTTGAAAATGTGAGTCTCAATCATTTTTATGTGAAATAAACTATTTATATATTTTTTATGAAAAATACGCACACACATATTTATGAGTTATTTAATACATTGATTATTTTTGACAATTTATGATATTCCTTAAGAAGATTTTTCACTTGCGTTTTAAATAAAAACTATTTTTTTATTATCAGCATATCATCAGTTTATGACAAGCTACATTTCTTATTTTAATCTATGCCTAAATATCCTTAAATGTTAAATTAATTAGTATCTGAAAAGTACACATATTACATTATTTTCAATGAATTCACACTTAATTACCATAATAGTTATAAATTTAAAACAGGGTTAATCAAAATTGTTCATCCAATTTTTAATTCCATATTTTTAAAAATAAATGACACAAAATTACTAGAAATACATAAATGTAAAGAGAAAATGTAGAAGTTTTCTTTTTCAAGAGTTCTATGTAACTCCCTTAAGTTACACGTATAATGTGAATTCGTAATGTAAATTCCGGCCAAACACGTTATAAGATTTCAGTTGTTATTAATTGTACAGCAGCAGAAATTCATTGTTTAAATTCAAATAAATTCGTTGGTAATGGTGGTGCATACACTTTATCTTTTAAAATTCCCCAAAGAAAGAAATCACATCTGGTCATATCAGGTGACTTCGGCGGCAAGCTGAGTAAATTCAAGTCATATGGTCCACTACAACCTATCCAACAACTACATAGTTCAGTGAAAGCTACCCCGAGGTCATCTATTTTTTACAACAGAATACTTCTATAGTTTTCCTTTGTATTCATGTATTGTATTCATCAGTGAATTGCATTCAGTGAATTAGCGTCAATGTGAGCTACCTCTTGCAATTATTAGAATAAGATATCAATACTAGTTGGTTATTAACTACTAAGCTTTATTCATTTAATATTTTTGGAAATTTTCAGTAAGGAAACGTTCTTTCACTTTAAAAATCAGTTATGCTTAGAATATAAACATCGCATTTGAGCTTTTGAAAGGTCAGTTTCTAAAGATGATCAAAACCTAAACAAATATTTCATGAATATTTTATCTGAGATTAAGAATGTTAAAAAGCATATTTTATTAGGCTGATCATTACTTAAAATATAATTAGTAAATTACTTACCATGCATCAATTTTTAATATGTAATCACCTATTAGAAAAGAGTGAATATGAAATCAAATGATCCGAAAAATAATAAATAAAATTAACAAATCTGTGTTTAATGTCTTAAATTTTCAGTTGAAAAAGCTTAAAGTAAAAATTAAAATTTGTCTACGCAAAGCGATGCGATGAAACAAATTTCATCACCAAAGAAACAATGGTGTGGAAATTTGATTGATTCAAGCACTCACACACACACATGAACTCCTTCACTCATCACTCACAAATGCAATCACTCGCTCCCACACGTGTCAAAATCTTGCACTCGACCCTCACGCATTCTAAGAATCTCTCAATTATTTATTTGTTTGTTACTGGTTGTCCAGAAAAAGCATTCAGAAAACACTTTATTTTGAAATGGAATGGAATGACCATTTTAGCGTTGACGAAACTAATGACACTTTGGTAGCTAACAAATTATTCGAAATATTATCTTAGAAATGAAACAATATTTTCACCATGAGAAAAAAAAATTAGTTTTGAAAAGATCGAAATTAGGTCTAACAAATATATTACTCATGATAAATTATTATGAATGACAGTATTATACACTGCTTACTTCTTTGTAATTAACAAAACAAATTGAATAAAAACAAAATACTTCTATATAATCTATTTTTTTTGATGAATAAACCATTTGTGCAAAATTCAATAGATACCACAACATTTTACTTCGCTACTTTTTTTTCTTATTCTCAAAATAAATTAAATTATGTTTCAATGTTTTCAATTTCAATAAGTTTTCTGCAAATCTGTTAAATATCATTCAATAATTTTTTTTATCAATATTTCTCCTCGGTACGCATAATAAATTATTATAGAATGTTTGCAATCTACATTTAAACCAACCGTATTAGAAATAAAAAAAAATAATAATAACATATAAATTGTCATGATGCTCATTGAAACGGAAAAGTAATGATAGCAAATAAGAATGACCTCCAAACAAGAAGACAGAAAAAAAGATGGGGGGGGGAGGAATACCAGTCTTCTAAAATAATCTTGCTTCAAAATGCTGTAATTTATTCAACCGGAGATGCATATTGCAAGAGACAAATGAAAAATTCAAAAATCTATTTTCTTCCTCAGCAAAGTCAAAACAGCTTCTATTCATTATGGAAAAAATATCCACCATCCTCCAAAAGATGAGTTATTGTAGAATTCATTAAGTCTGGTCTTGCGACATTCTTTGAATGGGAGAACAAGCATGTATAATTCATGAAGTTCGGTTCCGCATTTTCTTTGAATTTTTTTTGTTACCTACACTCTTTTTCCCCCTATCATTACTCTTTTCATTTAGCATTAAAACAAAATATATGGCAGGTTAAATGTGCATCCAACTTTTTCATTTATGAATTTCTCAAATCTCTATTGGAGAGTAAGGAATGGAACGATGATTCAGTAGTAATTCGTTTCCAACATTTTGTTATTTATGTCTTTCATCCTTTTTGGTTACTGATATTCTAAACACAGAATTCATTGTCCCATCTAAATATCAAACTCATTTGATTTCTCGAATAATAACACTTCCAAATGTAGAATTAAGAAAGTCAGATGTATTATTTCACAACGTAGTTCTGACTAAATACTTACTAAATATATATATATATATATATAAGTGTTTTTGTTTGTTCATATACTACAAGATTAAAAATCTCAAAATATAAAAATTATACATGGTACACATAAATGAATAAAGAGACAAGTAACGCTACTGAAATTCTGACCCACATGTAGAAGTATAATTTAAAAACATATTTTGACAATATACTAAAATTAGATGACATATACAAATTATGATTATGGCTACATTTTTTCGACCATGAGCTAAAAATAATTTTTTATATTTATAACTTGCGTCTATTTTTATATTTATCAGCCACACATGATTAGTTGTTATATTTACAATATTTAAATATAATATATATATAAAAGTTATTCATGAATTCTAAAATATTAAAATAGATCATGTTTCCTAATTATGTTAAAGATTTGAACCTTATTATACCTAACTCATTGAGTATATTCCAACAAGTCCTTTCAAAACATATTTTTTTAAATAATAACATGAGAATTAACAGATAGCTGTTTTATATCAAATTAAATTGAATATAAAATCAGATATATAGACAAAATATGTAAACATATCAAAAAGTGCACTTTAAATATAAAAAAACAATTTTTTTTTTCAACATTCTGAATGTATTTCCTTCCGGTAATGGAATATTGTAAGATTAAAAACTGCTCTTCACTTCAATTTGAATCAATAAAATGAAAACAACACAAGCACATTCAATCCGTATTTTCCTTTCTCGAAACTTGGAGTTTTTTTAATGATTTTTTATCATAACATGAGATTATTAAACGATGCAACTCCTTGAAACTGTTTCGGATATCTCCCATTAGGTAATGCATTGTCCACGAATGTTCGAAATACTTCGGTGAGCCTTGTCAAAAGAGATTACAAGCGGAAGGGGGGAAATGCTATTTATTTTCTTGATACTTTTATGCTTTCCAAAGCTTTACTAAATGGACTTTATTTTTTGTGATTTTTTTTTATCTCTCTTAGGTGGCTTTTCAAAACGTGACGATCAAAACGGAAGAAAAATTGCAGTCTTATAAAAGTTTGAAGATTTATTTTCCTTACTTTTTTGTATAAGTTATACAAAAATTAATGCGGGCATAAAAATGATCAGATTTATATATTTAAAATTTGGAAATTTTTTTAGAAGTCTGTGTTGTTTTACATCAATTATTATACTAATTAAATCACGTTTTGTATATTTTCTATGCATAAATATTAAGTGGAAGAAAACTTATTTCTATTTTAAGCTACTTCCTACTTAAGAAATACAAATTACAATAACTAACTATTCTGGAATTAATATATATTTACTTTAAGCAAAACCAACATTTAAATGCTATCCATATACATGTAACTATTGGTCTTTTAGTTTAAAATACATACTCCTAAAAGGCATATTACAACCCTTCAGGAAGAAAAAAAATTATAAGAAAATCCTATTTCTCAGTGTTTCAAAACGCTTGCAATACTATTCTAATGCATTTTTTTTCAATTTGAAAAAAAAGTTTTTAATGTTTATTCTTACTGCATGTCCCGAATAAAACAGCTATTGAAATTCAAAGGAACTGCGAGGGCACGCACACACACTCAGATGAATGCAAATAACATTAATATTTAAGATCCAAATACAGTCCGATTCTAAGATTTTACTTGATGTGGTATTACTTCTAAGAAGATATTTTCAATATTGTATAATAAAAGACCTAAATGATACGTCTTTGATGATTCAATAGGATTAGTAACTATACAATCTATGATAATTAATTGGTAGCTATACATTTTAACTGCAAAAAGTATAATCATTCTTAACAAAATTTTCGCAGGTGAATGAATATTTATAAGAAAGTATGAAATCTCTCTACAATGTAAACATAGAAATTACAATTCTACTATTTATATAATTTTATCAAATTTTAAGAATGGCTCAAGGTGCACATATTAATCATTCAAAGCTCCGAATTTTTTAGAGATTGATAGTAACACCAGGAGAATAAAATATACAGTTTAAGACCTTGTATTATGATATAATTTCACTTCTTTATTTCTCATGATTCTAACTTCCCTCTTTCGGAGTATAAGTTTACTTTTGCAAACTACAACTCCATAACATGTTAATACCTCGATCTAAAAATATAAAGAAAAAATATTAATATTTGCTCTGACAGGAAGTTCTGACGTCACTGAAAAAATTTCGTTAAAAGTGAACTATTTTAAAACCGCATATTAATAGAGTTTGGTCGTATTTGTATATATAAGCCGATATTCAGAACTAGGGTTGATTAAAAAGATAACTTTCTAGCGGTTCATTTTAAATTTCCAGCCTTATCTTAGCCGATTAAAAAAAACCCATTCATCATTTGATTCATGCAAATCAATTTACTTGATAGATATCAAATTAGATACATACTATAGACTGATCCAGATGTACTCAAAATTTTGATTCATTTATTCAATTAATGTATATAGCTTAAGATGTGACGGCATTTTACAAACTTTCAAACACCGCCATATCATGGTTTGAACAGAATTCTATTAAAATGGTCTTGCCACCTTAAACATTAAGTAATATAATTTCCAGAAAAAATAAGTAATAAAATATAGCTTCCTGAATACTTAAAATCCCCTAAAAATATTCCTATAATTTCCTGGTATATGATTAAAAATGGTACTTATTTTACCAATCAACTTTACTTTACAGAAAAACTTAAATCTGAATTACTCTAAATCTTTTTTTTTCTTTTTCATTATATCATTCAAGGTATCTTAAGAAGTATCTAAAATATTCTTGCAGAAATTCTAAAGTTTTATTACATATATTTCATAATTTGAACTGACGTTATTATGCGTAGTACACATTTTAATTTCTTTTTAGAGATAAGTACGTTTTGATAAATGAAAATTTTTATACTGATTTTCTAATCTTAAAAAAAATTTAAAACCTGCATATAATGTTTAATAGTTTCAGTTTAATTACGTTTCTAAGCACTTATTTTATTATGAAACAAAAATTTAATTGCATAAAATTGAAACAAAATATTTTTTAGGATTGTGCGCTCAAATCAATATGACTTTAAATAATCGGAAAGCAAAGCACATTTTCTTTAAGCAATATGTTATAAACTATTTAAGATACTTAAAACTTTTTTAAGTTAGTTTATCAAAGTAAAAATTATAAATTATCATATGCAAGAAATTTGTATAATTTTACTAAAAATTGAAAAACATATGCTAACTCGAAAAAAATGAAAAATATGCTTCATTTATTCCATTTAAGTCATATGACCCAATCACGTTCTGAGGCATACACTGAAATTCGGAAATATATGTCCTTTATTGAACAGGAAATTTCATGTCCTTATCATCAAGAAATGTACAAGAGGAATTTTTTATAGATATTGTTGAAATGAATTCGTATAATTTGAAAAAAATGAATTAAAAATTAAAGCAATGAGATTAACTAAACAAATCAAAAGATCTGTATTTGTCCAGTAATTATGATCCCGGTTTTCATGGTCCTTTATGTAATATTCATGATACCACCCAAAATTGTAAATGGTCGTCATTTGTAAATGTCAAGAGGGAAACTGATGTAACTCCTGGAACTGATTGATTTTACATTGAATTTTAAATTGAAGATGTAATTTTACCTTTAAAAGTAAATGTTGAAACGTAATTGAATACATTTTAAAAACTTTTGCATTGAATTTTCACTTAGAAATTTTTTAAAATAAAATTAATTTTTATTTTAAAAAAATGATTTACTAAAATACATTGAAAGCAAGTGTCTCAGTAGAAAATCAAAACACATGAAGGTTTAGTAACATTGCAGAAATAGTAAATTTGTTTTCAAATAATATTCATAATTAATGTTTAAGCAGTGTATGATAACACATGCCGTAAAAGTAGTAATTACATTTTAAATTCATCTAGAATTTTGCGTCATATTTTAAAGAACTTCAGCAAGTTATCCAAACTTGTAGTTGAGCATTTAACAGAATGCGTGTTTACGAGTGTTTACATGCATATTTAGGAGTGGAATTCTAGTATCAAAACAAGATTTGAAATATTTTGCTATGAATCTAATCAACTATTTCTCTCATTTTTATAAGATATTGTGTTTAGAAATATTGAAACACACCAAAATGGGGATTATTCGATATTGCACATCTAAAATTTTTGAAGGAATTATGGTACATGTAAATGGACATTTTAATTTTAGTACTATATCTATACATACACACACTCATATACATATATATATATATATACATATAACGTAGTTAATTTTCTTCCAACTAACATTAAGTGAATCGATTTATCCTTGATTAGCTTATTATTTCATGAACCAAATAAACTATGAAGTACTCAAATGCATACATTTTCTGCGAAGAATGATTCAGCACGGAAACTTCCATTTCCGTGCATTTGCTTATACTCACCATATTATTACAGTTTGAAAATTTTGCGCTAATAATAGCTCTTCTTTGTGAAAAGTTGGATTACTTAAATATTACAAAAGTTGTATAAATATTGGAATCTATCCAAAAACAAATAAGTACGTTTCATCGTTCAAAAATCTGCTAAAACACCTTTACACATGCGATCAAGCAGTATTTAGGTTTGCCATATTCTATTGTGAGTTTCAAATTTTGCATTTGAAATGGAAGATTCAAATATTTTGCTGAAGCAATGAAACAAAAAAATAGGATTTATTATATCAATTTTAAATAAAATCTATATGAATTATAACCAATATTAACTACTTTTTGAAGGAAAAATGAAAAAGATATATATTTTTCAAAATTTGTGAAACGACTGTGTAATAAATATAAATTTATTTGTGTCTTTAAAAAATACTAATGAAAATTTATAGATGTACTCAATTACAATTTAGTTAATTTCGATTTTTTATCCTTCTTTTGTATTCCCTTCATTGTACTAAAATTTTTAAAAAAAATACAACCAGCTTCATATCTTGTTAATATATATAGATGTTTTAGAAGGCCTAACTCCAAAATATTTCTGATCAAAATATCATGTACGTTCCTGGTACTTGGATGAAAGGAAAAAATTGACACAAAGGAACATTGCAATTGAAGTTTCATAAATTGGCAATACTACGAACATAAGATTATTCAAAATTATTCATTCCATTCTATATTCCATAATTTCATAAATAAATGGCACAAAATGATAAGTAATACATGATCGTAAAAAGGAAATATAGAAGTTTTTTTTACAAGTGTTTTGTCTAGTTTTCTTGTGTTAGATGTATAATGTCAATTCGATACATAAATTCCTCCCAAACACGTAGTAAAGTATCAGTGTATCTGATTTTACTATAGCTGAAATCCCTTTTTTTAAATTAGCAAAAGTTTGAGGGCAAAGGTGGCTTTTTAGGAACGAATTGCATAGAAATCGGATTACTTAAGAAGTCGTACCATATTTATTGTTAAGAAGTCGTACCATATTTAAGTTATTACTCGTACCATATTTGTTGTCATTTGGTATCACGAATACTCTGTTATGTGGTATTATGTACATATGTTTGGGAGAATTTCTTCAATGTTTTATGAGTTATGTCTAATATGAGAAATCGACTTTTTTGCAAAGTGAATTGAAAATAAATTCAGTGTAATAACAAAAAGAAAGAAAAAGCAGCATCAGCTATAAATTTTAAATAACTATGTATCAAATAACTACAATTTTATACTTATATTTTCAAAATATGTCTATTGAAAGTGTTATATAATTTTCAGTAAACAAACCCTTTATTAAATACTCGATATACCTTGGTTACAAGTCGGGAGGACATGAAATACCCAAAAAAATTTTAAGCAAATGTTTTACATAAAAACTTTAAAGAAGTCATTTTTTTTTTCTTTCGGATTACAGTTGTTCAATCTTACACCAATGAATATTTAAGAATGTTAAGTAAAATGACTGATAAAACATATTCAATTTATTATGTTAATTATTGAGATAAAAAATAAATATCAGTATTTTTAAAGAAAATTATAAAATATTATCACGTGAGAAGCTAATAAACTGGAAAACTGTTATTGACTAATATTTTGATATTTGATTATCACATCTTATATAAAGTAACAATTTATTTTTTAGGTTAATGCAAAACTGCATCAATATTTTACTGACGATGCTATTTTTGACATACATATGCGTTTCAGCAAAAAAAAACACTATAAATGCATTGCTTGTATTGGTAGCCTAAATTCAAATTCTACTTTAAAATAATCTTCGATGTTTGGTTTCGATACATACATTTTTTTTATAAAAATAGATAGTTATGTGACAGAGTACTTGGAGGGAATAAGTGTTTATTTACATCACAACTGGATGTAACACACTGGATATTCATGATCTATCTCGTAGTTGAGTTGTTGGTCAACTCGTTCAGTTGAATAGAACGAAGCCTGAGATGGCATCTTCTCTCCAAACTTGTACATTTCTCCAAGGGGAGGACTTGGATCTTCAACAGATTTATCGTGGACAGCCCCGCTAGACAGAGTTTCTTTAATTGCATCAACATTCGAATCGAAAATCCAAATAAAACAGTACCGAGAGCTCCTGACTCATACCATTAAACTACAGTGGCCACGTCAGATTACTTGGAGTGTGTATAAAACAAAAACTACTTTTAGAATTATGGAGGATTCTGTACATTTAATTCCACCTAGACTTCAATTTCAAACCTCAATTTCCTTATATGCGGGAAAATGACAATTACAACAAGCAAGCTGAGTTGTGAATCTATTTACATGATTATGTTACGGAGTTCTGAAGTCTGTTTACTCGTGTGAAAACTCTTGTGCGTGAAATTTTTAGTAGAAAACAAAATTCTCTGAGCCCAGTTTTAATTAACAGCTTATACTATTTCCATTTTACATTTAATAGCTCAGAGAAACATTGTACGTCAAATTCAAAAGCGCAATAATTTTATGTGTGTTTGTATGCGTGTTTGTGATTTAATATAATATCACCCTGTAGTAACATTTAAACCTTTTCACTTGAATAGTTTGAATTCTTTGAAGTATAAAATTATTCACGAGAGTACACATCAGATAATATTTTAAAATTTAGAGTTATAATGTCTCACACATAATATGCCATCTAGTTTTCATATTAAAATGCTTCTATTATATTATATTTCTGAATAACATGACATCATGCCTTGAATAGTTTAGCAGCAAAGTTTAATAGTCAAGGAGTTTAAGGTTCCATGATTCTTCCATGTTACCCAATATTGTACTCTCTAATGGCTTATTTCTACTAGCGGCAAAGCTATCATCAAACTTTATAGCATTAGCAGAATATTTTTCCAAATATTATACTTATAAGGGAACGTGCCAAGTTTCAATTTATGCGCTCTTAATGGAATCTCTTCGTGAAGCTTCTTTCATAGTAGTTCTCTGTAATCGAAATCCTATTTCCCCGTTTGGTTGCCAGAATGTGTGTTATATCTGAGCTTCAACAATTATTGTGACCTTTTCCGTAGGGAAACAAACTCATTCTGACATCGATTTTAGATTAAGGCACCGGACACTGGATCACGGAGTTTTTTCGTCTTATTCCTTTGATGATTATCCAGACGAGGCTCACTCTTTTTCGTTTCATTCAATCATCGAATCTTGTTTATTGTGCTAGAAACAGTCGAGGCTTCATTTGCAAAGCCCAAATACATTTCATAATGGGACGCCATTTATTTACAGAAGAGCTTACTGGTGATATGGATTTGTAATTTCAAAATATACCATTAATCATAACAATTTCTTGCTCCTTCGATTTGTTAGGGTACATAAAATGGCGTGAGAAAATGAGTCACGTATAAAGGAATAATGGAAATAAGGATGTTTTATGTGTTATAAGCGACTAAACATGTTTCTCCAAGATAATTATATGACTCGTAAACGTGTTTGAATCTATTCGATGTAAGCCATTTTTTCGATAAATGTCATTTTTACTATTATTCTTGTAACAAAATAAATTGTTCTTTTTTTAATTACATAGTGATTCCCTACGATTGCTAAATGATGCTGAAAAATAAACCCTTTATTTTAAAAAATCCATTTACTGAACTAAAGAATTCATTATTTTAACAATTGTAATAAAAATATTAATATCAAGATTAAAGATTCGAGTATTTAATTTTTAAATTAATGCGGTAAAACTGATGATTTAAAAATGCACTATTTTACTGTAATATTACTTAACGTAATATGATAAACTTATTAACATAAAACGTCAAGCTGGGTGACAATAATATTTAATTTCCTGTAACAAAATGATTTAACAAAATATGATTTTTGAAGAAATTTTGTGACAGAAATATTGATTAATTACAACTCAAGCGTCCTGTAAGACCCTATTAAAACTATAATATTCGAAATTTAGCTTTTACGCATTTGAATTTTTATCTCTATTTTCGAAGATTTGAAGAACTTAATAATTTTCTTTAAAAGGAATCTGGTACACATACTTAATAAAATTATATATGAAACTATTATTTACATAGAGCTTCCTAGCAACTTAAAAATGATTTAAATTCATAAAAAATAGAAAATAACATGAAAATAACAAAATAATTTGTATAAATTCACCTTTTTAAATCAAAATTACACGCAAAATACTAAAAAAATTCCTTTGTCCCAAAAAGGTAGAAGTAAATAAAGTTTTAGTGTTCTTTTAAAAATAAAACCAGATATAAGAAATAAAAATATATTTCTTTTCAAGAAAGATATTAATAAATTGATCGATAAATGCAAGAATGATGACTACATGTACCATTATTTGATTTTCAATAAATTATAGATGATAACATTATTTAGATGAGGAAAATTTAAATGGAACCAAAGTCTGTCTGAGATTACATCTTTTACTAAATTTACATGTTCAAACATTTTTTACCCATCAAATTCATTACAAAAAAGTTGGATAAATAACAATATAGCATTTGAAATAATGCATTAGTATGTATTTTTATATTATTTCATATGCCTTGACAGGAAAATGATAACACCAAACTATTCAAATAGTAGTACCAATTTCTTAAAGAATAAAAGAAATCTATTTATGCAAAGCGAGTTCAATACGGGTTATCTTCCTCATAAAAATATTTATCAAATTCAACAACAAAATTTTGCAACTAGTAAATGATTTTTTATTAACGTATGACTTCCACATATTCCGTATCATATTTTAACTGTACTAAAACAAAACAAAAAAATTGAATGTAAAGAAATAGAAACAGTTGAGGTATTATTAAAATCTGTACAAACACATTTCATTATTTATAACTATTGAAAATTTTCAATCCATGTTTGTAATGTATTACATGATTTACAATTACATATTTAAACATCTACATACGCCAATTCATAAATATTTATTTGGCTAAATGATTCATGAATCTCTGTTAAAACTGATTCAACTTCTCACTATTGGTCAATTTATTATGCATCGTAAATTTTTATCGGTCTATTAATAAAGACGTATTTTTAAAAAGAAAAAAAGAAACTGCTGAAGTTACTTTTATAAAAACAAAAAATAATTAATTTCATATTCTGTATTCATCATAAAATATTTAATCTACAGCTAAATAGAGTTCCCATTTTCGAATACATTTCGCAGTCCTTATTAGAAGAATGATGATTATTAAGAAATATTGAAAGTTACTTAATGCATGAATTTTAAGTTTATGGAGAAGGATATTTATTCCAGAGATACACTTTATGTTTGTGAAATTATTTCAAAACATTTAAAAGAATTATATGCAGACCTACCTCACCAAGCCTATTTATCATGTGATGTAATTCTTTATTAAACGTCGAAATGAGAAGAAACACGAGGGATATTTGTGAAATTCCTCATAAATTTTGTATTTCCTTCAAGTGACGAGAATGACACTTGTGCTTGCCAAATTCTACTCTGGTTACTGAAAACTTCCACACCAGAGTAGAATTTGTAACCTTGAGCAGATAACGCGCAATGTCATTCGAAAGTCCGAGACCTTGACCACTAGATTATTGCGGACAAAGTTTTTCTAGTAAAATAGCATTAATTTTAAGAAATTGCATTTTTATGTTTTGTATGGATACTGAGTTTCTAATTAAGAAAGGTTAATTAGCTACACAAAATGAGGTCATTCAGAAAATTAGATAGTGAAATGTGACGTTGCAAATGTCCATCATATTAGTATAATTAAAAATATTAATAAGCACCAATATTATAATGCATCTGATTAATAGGAAAACATTTAAAGAAATATGGCAGAAAACAATTGCGAAAATGAATGCATCTTAAAATTACTTACAAAGTTTTCACTTTTATATAGTTCTTAGTCATTTAATGTTTAAAAAATTAAAATTAGTAGTGTTATTTTATAAATACTGTAAATTGATGTATTACACTATAGCAACATTGATGAACATAACACAATAATCGAAACTTTTTTTAAAAAAATTGTTTATCCGAAATTTTTTGCTTTCGCAACCTTTTAATTTTACATGTATTTCAAATTATTTTTTTTGCTTATATATTTGTTATTTGAGAAAACTCTTTTATAAAACAAAACTCAAAATTTTAGTGCTAAATCTTACGATTTCCAAAGGCATTTGATCGGATTCTAACGAATCTTCCTCTTAAAAGACATATTTTTCCTTTGAACTGAAGCATGTTCCAGAAGAGTTAGTAGATAAAACTGAGTAGTTAATATCTAGCTAGAAAAGCAGATTTTTTTTTTCATTTTAATAATTAGTGGAGATAATTCACGTTTCTACTCATTAATAGAATTGGCACCCGCTCAAAAGTTAACACAAAGTAGAAACTTAATGGGATTAGTAAAAGTTGGAGGGTTGTAGCTCTTTTAGTAACCATTTAAGTATAATGAAATTTACCTTTCTAATATTGCATTGAAGGATTGTATTATTGTCTTTTAAATACAGGTATATGAAGGTATTCTATTAACCGCTGGAAGAATATGCTGAATAAGTCTCAAGAGACTAAATCTATTTTCCTCAAAATGGTTAGTTAGAATTGACTTTGGAAGTGAATATTAATTTTGAGAATTAACTGCGAATTTATTAGGAATAATGTACTCGACTTGCTTTTGGGGATATAAATTAAATAAATTATGAGTACATTTAAGCAAAGATTAAATTAAGAAATGCAATATTGAATGGTAAATTTGAGTTTATTTCGAATGCACGTACTTATATCTTGAAAAATACTACAGCTTTTTAGATGCTGTGATATCTTTTCTTAAAACTGAGAAGAGGGAGTAATAAATCTGAATTTATATAAACCACATTTGTATAAGAGCAAAGAATTTCACTGAAGTGATAGAAGATACCAAAAACTCTTTAAAAAGGAAGTACCTTGAAAATATTTGTCAATGTTTCTAGGCTTTATTCCAATAATCAAATTACATTTATCAAGTCCCTTTAAATTCTAAATTTAATGATTTATTCTCGAAAGCAATATTACAAATTTCATAAGGCACAATATAAAGTTGTTAAATTTTTAAGATATAAATATTCTAAGAATATATTTATATATTATTTACCAAATTATTCATCTCGTAATCTTTAATTGCTAATAAATCTTAGAAAAAAAAAACACGAATATAAAATTCAACTACAAATACTTTTTTTTTCTTCAATAGAATTTTAAATAAATAAGCTATGTAATGTACATAATAATATTTAGTATTGCCAGGGAACATATTTCATCATCTAATTTTAACGCTAATTACAGCTGAAAAAAAATCTGTGTTTTGAAATATTGTGTCTTTTTTGAGTAAAGTTAAACATTGAATTGAAATGTTTTAATTAGATTTAATTATTTCACAATAATTTGCATTAATTTCTTTACATTCTTTTTGCTTCAATATCAGTATAAATGTATATTTCACACAATATTGTTTCAAATAAAGACGCTAAAATGAAAAATGATTGAGTCAGAAGGGGAAAGAAAGGCCACTAAGAAAGTGTAGGTTTTTTCCCTTTTTCTTAAATTGTTATTCAAGTGAATTCTCGCATGATTCGGAAAAGAACATGTAGAATAAAAAAGGAGGTCTGAATGGAAACAGAATCAGAAAGGCAAAGTTAATGGAGAATCAAATGGAAAAGTTATGTTACTTTCTGTCTTTTGCGGCATTTCTGTTCTCTTATGACATTTTCTCTGAAATGAATCATGAATGTTTTCAGGAAACATTTTCCAAATTCTTTCACTCCTATAACGTTTTTGATACGCATATTCAGAAACGAGAGATTTTTTTTTTTTTTGGCTTAGCATTTTAATGTCATAAAAAATATTTAGTTGATTTATTCAGAGGGTTTTATTTAAAAATTATTTTAAAAGAAATTTTAAATATAAAAAGATCTATATTTTTGAAAGGAAAATGAGTTTTTTACTATGAGAATTTAAATATAATTATTATATAATTATTTTATTTTATGAAAATGAGATAATATTTTTTTTAAAAAATTGTAAGATATTTTCGCATTATTAAAATATTTTATCTGTTACATTCAAAACAAAAAACAAATAAAAATAAAATACATTAAGCAATCCTAAATTTTGTCTTAAAATTTTTCAATATTAAATCGATTTAAAATTATTTTTCAAGACTTCATTAAAATTAAAAGTTTAATATTGTAAGAGAGACAATCAATTTCTTAAGAATAATGTTTATGTCGCATATTTTTTTCTTGCGGTCAAACCTGTGGTTAGATAATAATTATCATCTAAGAAAAAGTGCGTAGATAGGTTTTGTATATAAATCTATTTAATTACCAAATTCTAATTTATATAATTTTGCTTCAACCGAAAAATGGATGTTTCAAACTATTTAGTGGCAAAAATTATTCGACAAAATATTTATTTAGTCTTAAGATTTCTATTTTAATTTAACATAATTTTGAATGTGTTAACGGGTCAATTTTAGCGCTTGTATATATTGCTGTGAATTACATGAAAATGGAAAATGACCGTCAATTAAAAGAATAAGTAAATGTGATTAAAACAAATGTGGAAGGTGCCATGTTATTATAAAATGTCAGAATTGGGGTACCAGGAATTACTCTCGGAAGAATAAATAGATATATTTCAGTCAAAAGGAACTCGAAATTTTTTTTTAAACATGTTGTTGAGTCCAGTGTATTTTAAAGTGATTTGACTATTTTTTTATTAATACACGTAACACTCAATATTTAACCTACAGTCAAAGGAACATTACTTTTAATTATCTTGCTGCTGAAAGAAACCGAAATAACTAGGAAGTTTACTTGACTAATTGCTTTAAGAAAATTAACTCTTGATAAGAAAAATACTTCGTGTAAAAATTGCTTTGCTTGAGTTGTTGATTTTATTTAACTAAAGAATTAAGAAAAAATAAACTTTTTCCCCCAAATATACACCTTTTAATTGCATGAAATGGTTAGAAAATATCAAAAATAAAAATTATAACTTTATAAAATACAAGAAATTGCAGAATATTTTTATGAAAATTCTAACAAAACGCAATAAAAAAATAATGAATAGAAATAAATGTAAGTTTCGCTCTATCAGCCATCTGTGAAGGTTCATGGTAGACACTCGTGTGCGGGCCGCACGTCTGATGGTTGATAACCATGAATCAGGCGTTGTGACAACTGATCTGACAATGACTCTGTCCTCTCGATTTTCTGTAGCCCTAGTTAAACCGCTACCTTCATGACGCTTAAATCTGCCATTGTCCACCCATTCTTGTTAGCATCTTCCAATCGTAGAATCGGTTCGACTCATACAATCTATCGCTTCGACCCATTGCCCTTTCTGCCTCTTTCAATCTAATGATACGACCTCTTTCAAACCCTGGCAGTTGTTCGTAATGAACTCGAATCCAGCTGCGAGACATTTTTTCAGTTGTTGAAAGGATCCTAAATCGCAATGCAACAGAAAATTTGACCATCCGATTGAGAATCTTTTTTTTATACTCCTGCTGAGGGCGCAGTTCCAATGCGCTGTATCTCCCTTTATTCATTCACTGGACACTAAATTTTAATCATTTGCGTGTTCAGCCCAAGTAATTTTGCGTACGAAAACGGGCAATTCCTTCGTGGTACGTCGCTTTTTTTTTTTTTTTTTTTTTTTTTTTTGTAGAGTGTTCATATATATATATAAAATGCAACTCATTAGAAAGGTGATGCATATGCGAATATCAACACTGAGATATCAGAAGGGACATCACGGCTGTCAAACGCGTGGTTACGCGCGCTCCATGCTAAATAAATTTAAAAGATGAAGGATGCAACTTCAGATATTCCTGTGAAGGAACATGAAATTGAAAGTATGACATAAGACAAGTATATAGGACTATACGTGGTGTAATGATCAGACAGCTTGAAGCTGGGGTAGTTTGATGAGTATTACATAAGATTTAGGAATTACTAATATCCTTTAGAAAGCCTTCTAAGTGACAGAAATAATTAAGAAAGGTTGGCGGTGGTCGGTAAGAAAACATCGGCAAGTGATAAATGGTATAGGATTCTTCAGGCAAGAAATACTGGTACAGACTTGAGGCAATATTGCTCAGCAGCTCCGTACAGCAAACGGGAATGCAGTCATATTTTAATATGGTTGGACGTTTGTATAAAGGTGACCTATTCGTCCATCAGTCTCAACGCAGTATACTATTACCGGTAACCCATCGACGTCACCACTTACGGCAAGAAAACA
Organism: Nephila pilipes; assembly: GCA_019974015.1. Taxonomy (NCBI): domain Eukaryota; kingdom Metazoa; phylum Arthropoda; class Arachnida; order Araneae; family Nephilidae; genus Nephila; species Nephila pilipes. Next base: position 9,749 of record BMAW01006954.1, on the reverse strand, counting down.
AAGCCTAGTAATCTCATCAATAGAGCTATGTTCTATTTACTGATGAGATTCGTTTCAGTCTGAGTAAAGATTATCAGCGCCAGTTGATATGGAGGAGGGAGGCACGGTTTTCTCCCACTAACATTAGGGAAAAAGAACGTTGGTATGATCCTAGAGCACTTGTGAAAGGAGGCATTATGATATTTTGAGGAAAACAGCTACACTTATTTGCCATAGAAGCTCATGGAATCCGTTACTGTATTGAAATTATCTTTCTACGTTTGCATTTGTTCCGATGTGTCATTGGTCCAGACTTTATTTTTGTGAACGACAATGCACGTCTACACTAGACCACTAGACCTGGAGCTTCTAGAATGTAAGTAATGTGCAGAATGGACAGACCTGCATGCTCTCCTAATTTAAATCCTATTGAACAAGTATGGGATTATGTATATAATATATATTGTATATATATATATTAACACCTTGACTATGTCAAATTCACCAATAATTGTATGTTGGTGTTCTTTATTAATATAATCCTCGAAATCCTTACATTTATAAATTCTTTGACGATAGTATAATTTTCCATTGATCTCAAACAATAATTCCTACCATTGAGACAAACTTGGCGACTTTGTCGACAAAATGAAGACTTTTTGGGATGACTGGAGTTTCTTCGAAATATCTATTCGAGGAGGAATTATGTAATTTTCCTTAATTTTCCCTGATGTGTCACATCTGGCTGAGACAGTTATAATTAAGTGGAGATTCTGAGTTAAAATGTTTTGTCTGATCCTGCCTTTGGATTCTGTTTTTGAAGTGCAAAGTAATACTTTTATATTTACCAGCAGTATGAACTGGTAAGCTGATGATTTGAATGTTATTGAAAATTATATATATATATATATATATATATATATATATATATATATATTGTGTTTTATATATATATATACTACTCTTTCACTATATATATATATATGTATATATATATATATATGTGTGTGTGTGTGTGTGTGTGTGTGTATATGTGCTCGCGTTGCTATTGTTTCTAGTGATTTGCTATCTGTTTTTTGATGCTAATTTGTACAAGTGCTGACTTCTTATGCCTGTCGTTTTGCTAATTTGTGCAAGTTTTGTTGCATAAGCTTTGCCTTTTTCTGAATATCAATGAATAAAGCGTCATTCTCCATTTTTTGTGTATGAATATATAATTTACTTCAAACACAAAACATTTTTAAGAATACAACTGTTATTTATTATTAATACTATCTTTTCAAATATTTATAGCCTTGATAAATACATGCTTGAACAAATTTGAATAAGCAATTGTATGCAGATATTCAAATTTAAATAATGGAATGACAGAAATTTTGCAGTAACAATTCTACCATACTTAGTTAAATTATTAGCACTAATAACTTCTAAAGAGAAGAATTTATATTATACTATTTTCTGTATATATGTTTGAATAATTAATCTTAATTTTTCTGGACATGTTTATTAGTTAAATATACAATACTCATAGAAGTTTTAATCATAGATAGAGCCAAAATTGAAAAAAATCAAATGTATTTATCTGAGCATTGTACCTCTCCTGAATTGCTAAGTTACAAAAAGCAATTTAAATGAATTTTTCTTTCTGGTTATTCTGTCATGATTTCAGAAAAAAAAAGAAACTGAACATTTTTCTAGAAATAATCATGTAAATGCAAGAATTAAACATATTCATTTTCTAACTGGGCCATGCGATCGTGATTGACAATCTTTTTAATACATGGCTTATTTTTCTTTCTACTTAATTTTGCTATTCCTGATAATGTAATATTATGTGCTCGTGTAACATCTGATTTTTTTTTTATATTCTTTTGGTTCCTTCCACTTGCATAGTTCCTTTAATCTTGTCATGGGTTATGTTAAGGAAATTACTGCAAGAATAAAACCTCTATAAAAATATGTAGTTTAAAATTAACTTTTATCAATTTTTTCACATAAATCCTCGCTCAATATCGCCGAATTAATTATTAACAATTATTCTTCATTCACACACTTACACATCTGCCCTCCCATAATACATTCTAATTCAATATAATAATTCATTATCTCTTAACAATAATACATTAGTTAATTTTTAATTACTCTTTCATCAATTGCAGCAGTGAAAAATTTATTTCCAAGGTTAAAAGTAAGAAATAAACACCTATTGAAGGACGTTATTTTATCATTTTCAACGCTCATCGAGTTTTCAATCAAGGCTTCCATTAAACTTTAATCTGAATATCAATATATGTTTGATTTTATTCAAATATGCATATTCCAAGCTGATAAGCGTAGTGCTTGACTAGATATTAGTTGTAAATAATAGATGTATTATTAGCAAAGTTGTGTGCATGAAATAAATGAATCATTTTTTTAATCTGACTATAATTAATACAGAATATATGCAGAGATAATTTATAAGAACTGAGAAAAAAATACGTGCCCGCGTGGGTAATTTCAGATTAAAAAATTGTTTCATCTATTTCAGATATGCGAATGATTAAAGTGTCAGCCATGTCGGCGCTATTGATATCAGAAAACACTGGCTTACCACACCAGTAAGGAACCTTTAAAAAGCTCTCTCAAAAAGTGCAATTTTGACTCCAATTCTTGTATTTGGGTTTAATTTATCGCAATGAAATTCAGAATACCTTTGAGAAGAAAACGAAAGCCATTTGAATACTTGGGAACATTTCAGTAGAATCGCTTCGTAGAACTGCATGAGGATTTTTTGTCATTCCGTTGTATTGCGCGTTATATTGGTCGAGCAGATGATACAGTTTCTCGCTGTTGGCAGAATCAGGTACAAGGAAATTAAAGCTCACGACCATTATTATCAGGGAAAGTACACGGACAACAGGTAAGGATGATCTAAGCAAAGCGTGCAACGAATCAAATGCCACAATTCCAGACGTTACGCGAACTGAGGTGCCTTTTTAATCATCCTGTGAGTGCCCTACTGTTAGTTATATTTTTCTAAGTTTACTGCAATTTAAAAAGCTATTCCTTGTTTCCACATATTTATTTTACTTTTTCTATAATTTTAAAAAAAAGTTATATTTTGATTTTGGATTTTTCTTAAGATTTCATAATTTTCTTAACAATTGTAATAAAAGCTTTATATAGCTATTTGTAAAACGTATGAATAACTTCGAAACTGAACTTTTTTCAACTAGATAACATCATATTTGTAAATTTTATTGAATATTTTACTTCAGAATGATGCGCATAAAAATACTGGTTTTCGTAATTGTGAAAAAATGTCTAATTTACATTTCTTTATTACTTTTGAATATTTTTTAAAGAAATTACATAAAAGTATGAGAAATAAATTTAAATATATCTAAATACTTTATGGTATAAGTTTCAAATTTCTGCATTGCTTCATTGCTTAATTGTAACTGTTTGAAATACGATATTTTTACCAATACACAGATAATTGTTATAAATCCTGAGAGATCTTAATATCAACCTCTTATGAAATTTCATTGATTTCGAATAATGCAAAAATAATAAAGAAGTTATGAGGATGTATTTAATCTAATAAGCTAAATAAATCACAAACACTCATCTATCATCGAAAGCATGCAGTTTTATTCCCAAATCTCGTTATTTATTCTTCATAAAAGTAGCGCAATTTATCTCATTAAATTACTCTTCATCAATGGATCAACATATGAAATGTATCGAAAAATATAATTCCATGAAATCCCTTTTGGAAAATGTTCATTTAACGAAAGCATCATGGATATAAGGTCCAGGATTAATCAATTTAATATCCCATGCATTTAATTTCCCTTTCAAAACTCCTAAAGGAACATAACTCCTCTTTAGAGTCAAAAGAATAATTGAAAATTATGTCTGAAGAATAAGGAACTCTGCTTGTTTAAAATTATTTTCAAACAAAATGTTTCAGAGCAATTATTTACGAAAACATTTCGAACAGATTTTTCAAACTTGCTTTATTTAAAATGAAATAGCCTCTATGCACGGAGCTTGAGAAATTCCGATTATTTTATCATGCATAAATGTTCGTCGTCTTTTATTTGTAAATAATACTATGAAAGAAAAACATTCAAAAGAAATATATTTATGAGATTTTTCTTATGATATAATTTCTAAAAAAACTGTTAATAAATTATGTGTAACAGAATTTTAAAAATATGTCATGAAACTAATTTAAAGTTTCATTTTTTGATCATTAGTATGGCGGGATCATTACGAAAGCGGCATGGGTAATTATTAAACCGGATCTGCAAAAAAAAAATCTTATTAAATGATTTTTGATACAAATTCTTTGAATATTAATGTATACAATGTAAGTGTTTTACTGAGCCTACAATATTAAGAAATATTTAATCAAGTTAATGGAATTATCTTACAGACATTAACTGTAAGGTACAGTAAAACGTCAGCGTAGCCAAAAAAAAAAAAAAAATTACATGTGAGTCACTTAAATACAATTTTCTTGTTAATTAGAAATTTAATTATATTCTTCATTAATTATGAACAATTAAACTTTTTCTCTGCATTAGTTTTATGATATCTGAAATAAAAATTTATTCGTGTTTAATTAATTAGATTGAACAATATTAAGCTCTTTCCTTATATTAGACGAAAATAGGTGAAAAAATAATAACAAACATTAATTAGGCAAAATTAATTTAGTTTTCAAATTGGATTTAGTAATTTACTGCATTGTGAATACCATATCCCTTTCCTTGAAATTTTAATAGATGAATAATTATTAATGATCATTTACTTCTTCACAAATCAAACTGAGTGAAAATATTTTAGATGATATATGTTATTCTTTTAAAAATCATAAATTACGTACATTTCGATATGATACAGGATAAAAACTAGTAATTTTAACAAAATTAGTTAAAAATTTATTATTTACAAATACATATTTCTTTGAGATGCTAACTTCTTGTTTATATATATTTTTTCTATAAATATGTATTTAAAATCTTTTCAAATTTTTGATTAATTGCTATTTTATATTTAAATCAAAAATTAATTTAGAAATTTCATGTTTTGAAAAAATGAAATATTAGTAAAAGGTATCAGGCAGAAATTATTTTAAAGATCAAAAGGTACATTTTTCTTTATATCCTTAATTTTTTTTTAAAATATAAATATGTATTTTTGAGTTTTAACGATAAAATTAAAATCCATCACTAAAAATTAGTTATTTTCATACGTTTCTTCTTAAAAGATTAAGGAATATTACTCATATGTTAACTATATTAATACATCTCAAATTCGAAAGAAAAAGGCTTAATTTTTTGAATAATAAACAGTTAAATCTTATAACATGCATTGTTTTTAATTCAATTTCATTCAGTTTCATATAATTAATTTCAGTTTAATTTAAATTAAAATTGAGAAAGAAAATATTTGAAATATCTTCATGATTTTTAATCTTTATTTTCATTGTTGCATACAGATATCTGAATGTACGAGTATTTATATAAATACGCAAAAACTGTGAGAGCTTAGTTAATTTTTACGCATAACGGATTAGTCCTTAAATTATAAGTAATTAAATGTGAAATAATACAAGATATTTATCAGCATAGTTTCAATTCACATGTTGCTTGAGTCTTTTTTATGTTAAATAAAAATAAATTAAGGAGATTATTGCAAAATGAAACTGTCATTGTTTTCCTTACATCTCAAAGTGGTACTTAATTTTTACATTTGGCATCTTAATCCTCTTAAGATGTCCACCATCATAATTTTGCTTTTCATTTTGCAAGTGAAATTTCATATTACGAAACAAATTACATTTCTATTATTTCTACATTTCATTTAATTATTAAAAATTAAAAAAAATGGAGGGAAAAACTCGTAGATTATTTTTCATCCGTTAATTAAAGATTGTTTTGAATAAAACACATAAATACGTATTCGAAAACTTTTGATTTAGTATTCGACTCTGGCGTAAGATTATACTGGAATGAAACAATTAGGAATGAAATTATTTTTTGAAGAAAACTATTTTTTAAAACATATAAATATCGTTTATTTTCAATTACATGTTCTAACACAAAAATCGTGTTAACAAGGTAAAATATTCTTTAAATTAAAATTGTTATCAATTATAACAAAAAAAAACAGGATACCTTATCTATTTTTAAATGTTAGTAATACAATGATCTCTAAGCGTATCATTTACTTCCGTTTGAGTTACATCTTCTTAACAATACATTTCACTTAATCTTAAGGACTCATAAATCAGTTTTTCACCATTTATTAAATAATCATTCAGAAAAATTCATTAGTACATAATATACATGCAAATACACATAATTATAAAAGAAATAGCTCTCGTGTATATATATATATATCCGAGTGCTATATTTTTTTCTAGGTCCAATCCGTGAAATGAAATCCACAGCAAAAATCAAAAAGCTGTTTTGTTTGGAACATTTAGCTATACATTCAAGCCAATTTTCTATATTTTCGCCGTTCCAACTGAGACATTTATTGTAGCGTGGTAGTAACTTTCAAATACCCTCGTCATAGAATGCAGACTCCTGTGCTTTCAGCCAATTCTCTACCCTGGAGTACAGCTTAATGGCTGAGCCAAATTTTTTGCCTCCTTAGCCAGCGTTTGAGTGAGCAAAGAGATAGAAATCGGAGGGAGCCAAACCCGGACTATATGATGGGTGATCAAACACGTCCCATTGAAAACGCTGGATTGGTATCTTCGTTGAAGCTGCAGTGCTTGCTGCGCATTGTCTTGAAGAAGGACAGTGTTTGATGACAACATTCCACTGTACTTGTTCTGAATAGCTGCTCTTTGTAGACGTTCTAGAGTATCACTGTTCGAAGTTTCAGTGATGGTTGCTCCACGTTCCATGAATTTTAGTTAGCTAACACCATTTTAGTCCTAGAATATTTTTTATTTAAACTTTTCTGGAGAGGGTTCCATTGAATTCATTCACCTCACAAGGGGAATGAGAATGCAATCCCTGTTTGGTCTATTAATTTAGTTCTTTATTTAGTTTCGAAACGGACCCATGCCTCGCCTCCTGTGACGAGTTTGTCCCTTTAGTAACATTGTGTGTTAGTAATAATATGACACAAATATTGAAGATGACGAATAATGAAGACGACAAGTTTTCCCAAATGGCCCTTTAAACAGGTTGGTCCTGGGATTCTTTTCCTTTTTTTCTGTACAATGATGGAATTTTGGTTCAAACATTGTCCCTTCTTCGCTAATTTTTGACTAAATAAGTCATTGGAAGAAAACTGTTTTCAACATAATGTTGATTAGATACTCGTCTTAAAGGAGGAGAATCGAAAGGAATTGTCTCACGGTCTCATTTTTAATAATCTTTTTCATTTAATTTACAGTAAAAAAAGGATATAAAGAAGTGCTTACTTTGAGAAATAATTTTCAGAATCACCATTGAAATTATTCCAAAATCTTAATTACGAATTACATCGATAAACTATAAAATTAATAAGCACCGACCGAGTGAGGTAATTCTGGAAGCGCGGGAATACTCTAAGTCCTGTTTTGACCAGCTCTGACAAAATATCTGAATCAGAATTGCTAGAATTATTGCTTTCAAACCTTATAGAAAATAATCACTTTCTTATTATTGATTGGCTCGTTTATCATGTGAGTAAATTATTATGATAAACAACGCTTTCTCGCGATTATAAACAGGAAACAAAGCTTTCCTAAATAAAAAGGGAAGTAAACAAAATACATCCAAAAGTAACTTAAAGTCAAACAGTATTGACAGTAAAGCTCTAAAAAGATAGAAATAAGAAATACATAGCAAAATTCAATAAAAAAAACATTCGGAGAAAAATTAGATAATACATCACGTAGAAGTTTAAAGAGCCGAATTAAGTTTGTTTATATTACGCTTTCCCTCCTCCCTCACAACAGCTCACAGATCACTGAGCTCATTCTCCAGTGATGCGTATTCGGTACGTTCGTCCGTGAATAGCGAACGCGAGTGATACGAATGAGGTACGTTCGTTCCGAAAGTGTTATGTAGTGACTCAATAAAGAAATTTGAAATTGAGCAGTTAGGAATTTGTTTATGTTCACACGAGATGGAGACAGATACATCAGGATTGGTGGAGAACGACACATGTCCACTCGTTCTGGTAATTAGACAAAATTGTCTAAGAATTTTGCCTGTTTTTTTTTCTCCAGGGAAATTAAAATAAAGATTATACAGATTACATGGTAATCGATGTACTGTTACTTAAGTGTTTTATATAGAAACTGATTGGTTGTTAGGGAATAACCCTATTAAAGTTCAGTGTGTGGTATATGCTGATCTTATCTTTCCTGAAACCTGTGTAATGCCATAAATCAAAACTTAAAAAGAACTTCATCAGGAAACAAAGATGAACGCAATACTGTGGTAGTTAAAATAATAAATTGAGTTGTTAAATAAAGTTTAAAAATAAGGAAAATCATTGCATATATATATATATATATATATATATATATATATATATATATTATAATCGTTTATTTTAAATTGCACTTCAAGTATATTTAATAATTCAAACGGGGTGCGAAATTTAAGTAATAGTATTTAAATAATTTATTTAAAGTTCTTTATTTAACATGCCCATCTAAATTAGTTGTCGATTCAAAACAAGTAGAAATAGAACTAATATTATGCAAAGGTTTTTCAGTGAATTGACTACTTCTTTATTCTTTACCGTATTCTAAAATTAATATACTAATAACATATCGATGTCTAGCCTTTACAGAGTACTTTTGAATTCCTATTGATCGAGTATAATCAAAAAAAGACCCAACTCTTTATTTCTAAGATTTTAAAGCAAAACTCTCGAAACATTTTAAGCCATCTCTACCCTTCTACGTTTTGTGTTACGTTTAGACTTCATTAAAGTAATCCAAAGACATTAGATCCTACAAACAATCCATTTTGAATAAATTTTCTTTGAAGAAGGATCTTCGATATACTGCCAACTAATTGGTAATGATAATTATATTTATTCCCCTATCCCTGTCAATCCATCTAGAAATGTTTCTGGTGGTTTGTTAAAAATCTTAATGTTTCTTAACACTAACCGAATACTTAAAAAAGCAGATTTTTTCAGCACAGGTTGATCCTTTAACTTCTACAAAGTTATAACTAGCAATAATTTAATTTAATTTTCATTTTCCTTTTGTAAGGGAATAACCACTTCAATTGGGAAGATATGTGACTTATAATGTATTCTGGTTATAGAGGAGAGAAGCTAGAATAAGTTTTAATTGACCACTTAACCCATACTTTCTCTGGTTTGGAAATTATTGGAAATAATATGTATATCCTAAAAACCTTTTAGGAAAATCATTTGAATAAGGAGGAAACACACTTGTTTCGTTTAGTGTGATGAGATATTTCTTTTTATTACGATGTTACGATCATTATGTATAGTAGCGTAATATAAATTCTACACATATTCATCTAAGTCAGAAAGACAACTTGCACAATGTCAGCAAACATGGTGTGGAAGTTACGATTTTTCTTATTTGTTAAATATGCTTTGAGGAACAGATCTCATTTCAATGTAAATAACGCGTTTTTAATAAATTAGTGTTAGTTTTAGATCTTGAAGACTAAGTATAGATTGTTCTTAATACTGATTATCTACAGATTACAGAAATAGAGATAAATTCAATATTAATTTAACCCACCTTTTTTCCCTACAAGTATTTTCATTTTCCC
>BMAW01006946.1:0-27007 GCA_019974015.1 Nephila pilipes | reverse complement strand
TTCAACTAAATATTCGTTTTAAGACATTAAACTAAATATTTAGGAAAAGTCAAAAAATTAGAAAGCTTAATCTTTAAATACAACTGCGAAACGAGCAAAAACTCACGTCTTGGGTCACATATGACCCACCTCGGTAATTCTAGTGTTAATGTGTGTTTTCTTTCTCTGATGTATCTTCAACTGGAGTTTTGTGCTTAATCACTATTTAATTATAATTTAACTCTTTACTACCGAGAAAATTTACGAGATTATTCTCCTGTGTCAACGTTTTTCACACACTCGAGTGTAGTTTTGCAGCGTTTGGGAGGGGGAAATGAGTAACATTTTTCAATTTAAAAAATGTTTATTTTTTCTTAAAAAGAAAAAAAAACCTGAAAATACAGAATTTTAAATATACAGTAGCAGAACTATAAAAAGATGTCAGAACTCAGGTGTCATGTGGTATATCCTGAAACATGTTTGGACACATAAACAAACTTAACATTCAGCGCATTGGTACTAGGATTCACAGCGATATCCTTGAAATAACACAATTTATCGATGCATTTCTCTTTGTAGACTTTTATGGTTTTTAAGTCCAGAAAGATTCTATCAGTAAATTGGGAAGGACGGTCTCTTTGTAACTTCTGTCGTTAGGCGGGGTGTCATACAATAACATGGACTTTCTCAATTATGCTTTCCACAGTTTGATTTTCACCGCTCCAGATAATCCTCCTTTCTCATTCTTACCCACCCCCTTCTTATCTGAAATAAGTGAATCCTTTGCAAACACTGTCAGGGCCATTTTAATGCATTCTAAAAGCGTTGGAGTAGTTCTACTGATAGCAGTGCAATGCAAAGGATTGTACTTCGGATAGGGGTATATATATTGCAGGGGAATGATGGAAACGGAGCTTTGATCAAATCCCTAAGGTAGGCGATAAATTCACGGAAGATGTTAGAATAACAACTCTGTGAAGTGATTTCCCTGAAGAAAGTAAGTGATTTGATCAAATCCCTGAACAGGTATAGTGAAAAGATTAAATAATAATGTTTAGATATTAAAAGTATTTATTTAGTAAGCCATACATTATTAAATGTAGAGTAGACAATATGTTAGTCATTGAAAAACAAATTGTTTATTCGAAACTAATTAAAAAAAGAAATACGTACTTAAGCTAATATTTTTAAAAACAAAAAGGACATTTTTAGAGAAATTTCTAACATTTTTAGCGAGTGTAATTAGTAAATAACAATGATCATTCATTTTTATTAAAACATGTTGTTGAATTGTGGTATCTCTAGTTACAAAGTACGTTCCTTTTCTTACAGGGACATCTTTTTGTTTCGGAATTTGTACACAGGCACACTTCTTAAGTCCGTGACTTCCAAATAAGGGTAATTTTCCTGCAATATCATACAGACTTAGGTTAGTCCGTGGAACTGTTTTGGTAAGTGTTGGTAATGTATTTGAAGAGCGTTTCTATGTGGCCAATTTCTTATAATTCCAACTGAGATACCAATTTAGTATAAATTATAATATATATCTAATATATTATATTCTCACAATGTTATTTCCATCCAGTGGGTCTCTGTCTGTCTATCTTAGATATATTAATCAAAACTGTGGAATTCACTAACGCGTCTTTAAATTTCTTCAAAGAATCTTCTTTCGTTTTTAAAACGTTTTTCTGAATTTCACTTGGTGTGTGTGAAAGTGTGTGTGTATGTCATCAAATTTTCGATCGTTAATTTAACCAACTTCCCATCAAGCTAGAGCTTTGAAATTTCGGGAATCGTTCGTACTCGTCTAACAATGCAATATTTAGACATTTGCGACAAGTTTTAACTAATATTTCAATAGTTTTAATAAGTCAAAATATTCTTTCCTCTCTGCGCTTTTAGGGTTGAGGAAAAATTTTCTTTCCCCCTCTGGGAACACCGGTCTCTCCCCAAGCCACATGAGGTATCATAAAACTAACAAAGGGGAGATAGTAAGGGTTGCTGACTTTCAGTCAGTAATCATTGGCAAGAAAGAAAGATTCCAATATTTGGTGCCGTGTCTTATCACAATAATTTTTTCTGAATTCTGGTTACCATTTTTTTAATAAAATGACATACAAACTTTCAAATGCATGTTTTGATTTTATGAGTATTATGAATTTTTTAATACGCTCACAAATGTCTCTTTTTAAATAAATTTTAAAGTTAAAAACAACTAACAGTTTTAACTAATATTTCAATAATTTTCTTTAATAAACTTTGCCACCATATAAAAACGTTGGTTTTTATATCAAATTTTTCAGCTGATCTTTTCAGGTGTTTTGCAACATTTTCCCTTTTGTCTTTAATGCTCTATTTCATTTTGGTATAAATAGCATAGGATTTTCCATCCATATCCTTCTTTTCCTACTGTATTCCCTATAAAACTGAATTTTTATTTATTATTCTTATATAAAACTTCTGAACATAGTCACCATTATAGAATTATTTATTTCTCCAAGCACTTCCGTACTTTTCGAAGTCCCTTCATTGTAGAACTCAACAGAATCTCTATCCTCGCTATACTGTAGTATCGTCTGTTGGAGTCATAAACTTATTGACTATTTAATTAGACTTTAAATCTGTGGCTTCCTTAATCTAAACAAATCAACACTAACGGCTCTAATTTACAACATTATGTACATAAGGATCTACTAACAGACAGAATAAATTGTATCCACATATCTCGGTTATTTCTTAGTATTAAATGAAACTTTACGATGATCCATCGCAAGTGAACCACCAAACCTTTCTGTTTTGAATGAAATATGTAGCAATCTATATATTCCCACTATTTCAATGTAGCAAATCACGTTCATCTTCTAATTCAGAACGCTCACACGCGTCTTTCACGTGAAATCATTTCAATGTAAATGGAAAGTTTCGATTTCAAAATTAATGTGCAACTTCATTTGCCGAGAGGGAAATACATTGAAATGAGAAATCCATCGAAAACGTCTGAAAGGTAGTTGAAATTTGAGATTTAAGGCTTCTCAGAGCCTCACGTATAAAGTAGAAATGTTTTCAAATATTAATCTGAGATGTTGGGCTATTCTTGAAGTTCTGTTAGCTAACCTTGATGACTTATTAATAATTTGAATTGTTAAAATATCAACTCCTTGCTAACCAAGTTTAAATGTGATTAGGGAAAATAGATAAAGAAAAGAAGTGTATTTAATTGAATAAGAGATTGTGATATATATATACATGTATTAGAAACAAAAGGAAAGAGAAGGAAGATAGAAGATAACGAAAAGCTTATAGATATTTGTAAATTGGATTGAATCATCGTAGTTAATCGTTTGTATTAAAATTAAATAGAAGCGATTCCCCGATAGAATAATAAGAATTGAGCTTGTCTTAAGTAACAAGTGTTTGAATTGGGGTGAGTGAAGACTATTATTTAAACATAAGGTTGAAGGTTGAGTTAACTGAGTTAAAAGGAATTCAGGAGAGAGAGAGAGTGATCTTGCAAATTCTGTGCTGATAGATAATAAACTGTGTTGTCATTTTCTGTCACATTTTTAATTCAAGTTTTGAATTCATTGACAATTTAAGATAGTTGTAAAGTTAAATAATGAAAGAAAATCATTAGAAGTTCAGTTGCAGAGGGTCTCACATCATTGAAGTTTTTATCTATTATCGGATAGTCACCACCTCAGTATTCTTTAGTTAGTGGTTGACAATTGGATTATTTGTCACACTACCTTTAAGGTTTTTCAAAACTCATTCAGGCGTTAAAAGTTGGAACTGAACAAATAATACTAAATCTATAATTTTTGCTTCATATTCTTGAAATGTGAGCTATTATATTCGATATGTATTATTCAAATATTTAAAAAATTATTTTAACATTTATGCGTTAATAAAATAGTCTGCCCCAAATTTTTCAATTATACTTATAATGGTTCTTGTGATTTATAATTTAATATATTTTCCTTAAAATCTTTATTATTGATTAAATACAAAAATATATGAAATGAACTTTTTTTTGTTTTAAAATATTTTTATATTGGTTTGTATTACATAAAATACGTTACTCAGCGCATAAGTGTGCATACAGAAGTATGAAGGTCAGGGTTTTTATGAAGGTCCTGGTTTATCTGAAATTCTAGCTTTTTTCCTAGAAAGTCATTTTTCAAATTGTTTTTATCAAGCAAAAGAGAATAGTAGTAGATTTCATACAAAATACTTCATTTTGTTTTTGCATTCCTTTAAAAATCTAGATCAGGGGTCGGAAAAGTTGTAGCTGGGGTGTGCCAAACCAATCTATTATATGATTCAGGTTGCCACACAGATGGAAATATTTGAAATAATTCAACTCCCGTTGCAATGCAAGAAGAGATAGGGAATAGTGGTCAAGAATACAGATTTAGAATTTTATTGTATATTAATAACGCATCGTTTAAATATATTTACCAACATAAAAATAAACAACATAAAATATAATTGTCCCTTCAATATAAATGGAAAAATAAAATTGTACATATATTATGAATTTTTTACCAACACGCAGTACGATCGTTTTGTTATACGAATCAAAAGTCATTCGTCCAAAAATCATGAAACTCGCGAACAACAAGTTTTTTTTGTTTTTTTTTTTTAAGACAAAGTGATTAAATATATAGGTATTGTGACATATTCAATTTTTAAAAACAAACGATTTAATCTTAATGTGATACTTTTTTAAGATATTATCTGTTCAACTTATAAAGGCAAACGATTTAATCTTAATGTGATACTTGTTTTTAAGATATTATCTGTTCGACTTTTAAAGTCAAACGATTTAAACTTAAAGTGATACTTTTTTCAGTATTCTTTATTAAGATATATTGCCTTGGCAACACCAGATCATAGTTTTGATTTTAGATAATTTACTGGCAACGGATATGAAATTTAGTATTGAGTTTGGTTCCAAGAGGTAAAGACGAACGTTGATAAATGGTGCTAGTGTAAATTTGTGTCTTGAATTTATGTTTGAAAAGATGTGCGCAAATAAATGTGATGTCCTGAAAACAAGTCATTTTTATTAATAGTCTTCAATACAGTACAGTATATATTGTCACAATAATTAAACAAATAAAGTAAAAGTTTCCTCAATAAGACTAAGAACTGCCATAAAGTTAAAAGTAACCTATAGAGCCCGACGTTCAACAAACTAAATTCCACTTTCGACCGAAATCCTACTTGATAATTTTGTTTCAGCGTGACTAACTACGTAAGGAGAGAAAAGTCAATGCGATTTATCTTAATCTGATAACTTTGTAGAGTGGTGTAGAGTACCATTAAGGAAAACTAGAGTACCGCTAGTCAAATCTGGCACGTATGCCATAGATTGACGACGCCTGGTCTATCCCTGGTCCAGGTCATTCCCTGTAATTTCATCAACAATTTTGGTACACTGGACACGTATAAATATTGTATCACACTTTACAATACAGACATGCACAAATGCACCAACATATTACTTATAATAAATATAAATCATTCATTGTTGGCTCTGTTTTGTCTTTTCAATACCGTCAATACGTTAGCATAATAAATTAAGTTTATAATATAGCTATAAAATAAAACGGTTAAAACGAGAAAAAAAAATGTAAAGGGAAATTTAGCTAAACAAAATGATCTGCAGTATTTCGAATTAATGTTTAACTATGAAGTTCCATAAGTAAGCAATATCTTACTGCTTCTAAGATTACTTGGAAAAACAATTCCTGTAAGAAGCGAGCTTCCTATAAAATGGAAAATATGAATTATCCTATCTCTGAGGCTGTAAGTAATAAATTCTACATTAATCTTAAAATGTATCATAAGACTTTCCAGCCATTTCTCTTACAATTATTTAAAAGGATAAAGAAGAAACTTAAACAGGGAAAAGTTATTTGCATTTTGATTAAACTAAAAAGTTCTTTCACTTTGTTTGAAACAAAACTGTAGAGAAGAAGAATAGAATTGAGTTTTTCATAATGCTATTTTAGACATTCAGTAGTGTTGCCATGAATAAAAGAGAAACTCGAGAAGCATCAAAGCGAAATTACTCTCATTAGACAAAAGAAATCCAATTTTCAGCAGATTTCGCTCTCAGATTGTGTTTTGCGAAGAAGATACTTGATTGCAAATATAAGCTAAGTAAGAAATATTGCTCTTACTCGCTCTCAGATTGTGTTTTGCGAAGAAGATACTTGATTGCAAATATTACTCTTCTTGACGTGTTTAAATTAACTGACATTTTTAAGGTTTTTTCAGACATTAATTTGGCGACAATCGTTAAAGGACAGGAGAAAACGTTTTTATAAAATTTTCTGTTTTTGTTTCATTTGAAATGCCGCACTTTAGGAGAGAAACTTTAAGACTGCGTCGGTACATTTTTTTTCCGTTTTAATGCACTTTAGATTAGTTGGTTGTTCTTATTAACTTCAAACTAGAAGCAACACGAAAGTTATTGGCCATGGACCTCGGGATTCTTAACCCGTTCACTACCAGCGTATCACGTTTGATACGCTCGCGGTGGTTCTCCGGTGCCCAGGGTATGACAATAGATACGCTCCGGAATGCCTTCTGCAGACCAGCGTATCAATAGTGATATGCTTAAAGAGAACGTTTTATTTGATTTTTTTAATATTACTAGATGGTGTTACATTACCTCGAAATCTCTATAGATAGGTTATTTGGAATGTTGACCTTGGTTATATGGGCTTGGATTTCACTTCTGGTTACCAAGAAGGGGGGGGGGAAGGTCGGAGTAACTGTCAAAAGCACATGCTGCAGTGCGACTCTTTAAATGTAATGACGTGATTTAAAGGGTGCACTTGCTTTCAGATTACTTTTTTCTTTCTTGCTTGCTTCTTAGAAGTTTGAAGGATAATTTATGACCCTTTATGGGGGTTAGGGCTTTAGGTACAAGATAGTCACAGCTGTTCATTTCATTCATTCAGTTTTTATTTGTAGCGATAGTCATGACGAAAAGAAAGTATTTATCTGATACTGATATTTGCGAAATGATGAATGAATCTGACAGTAATGTAGGCGAAAATAATTCAAATCTGTAACACATGGATCAATAAGTCCCGTGACTAACATTGAAAACAACATTTTTTTTGCAAATTTTTTTTTTATTCAACAACATAATCACCTTTTAGGGTGATACAATCGTTCCAACGCTTTTCCAATTTTTCAATACCATGTTTATAAAAAAAATTATTTTTCGCTTCAAAATAAGCTTCAGTTTCAGCGATGACCTCCTCATTTGAGCCAAATCTTTTTCCCTGGAGCATTTTTTTTAAGATCAGCAAAGAGCCAGTAGTCACTGAGGGCTAAATCTGGCGAGTATGGGGGGGAAGCAGATCAAAGCCCAATTCGTTCAATTTTGCCATTGTTTTCATCGACTTGTGGCAGGGTGCATTGTCTGGGTGAAAAGGGATTTTTTTTCTCTGCATGTACGGTCGTTTTTTTGCGATTTCCTCCTTCAAACGCACCAGCAAGTCAATATAATAATCACTGTTGATCGATTTACCTTTTTCGAGGTAGTCAATGAAAATCACGCCATGCGTATCCCAAAAAACTGACGCCATGACTTTGCCAGCTGACTGCTGCGTTTTCGGACGCTTCGGACGGCTTTCGCCAGCTGTGCGCCACTGCCGCTTCGACTCTGGAGTGTAGTAATGTATCCATGTTTCGTCCATGGTCACGTAACGACGCAAGAAATATTTTTTGTTGCGAGTAAATAGCGATAAACAGCTTTCTGAATCATCGCCTCGTTGCTGTTTATGTTCCATCGAAATCAATCGCGGCACCCACTTGGAAAAAACCTTTTTCATGCTCAATGTTTCATGAAGGATAGTAAATACACTTCCATATGATATCTGTGTCATCTCAGCAATTTCACGGAGCTTCACTTTACGATCTTTCATTATAATTTTTGTCACTTCACTCACATTTTCCGGTGTAACGGCTTCCACAGGTCTACCCGAGCGTTCCGCGTCATTTGTGTCGATACGACCACGTTTAAACTCGGCAAACCACCGACAAATCGTTGCTTTTGATGGACAAGAGTCCGGGTAACATTTTTCAATCCATTGTTTCGCTTGCACGGTGTTTTTACCCATTAAAAAGCAATGTTTTATCAGAACACGAAACTCGGCTGTTTCTGGTCCGATCGACTTAAAATTTTGACACGTTTCAAGTAAAGGTTAGTACTCTAGAAAGACCTGGTTAATAGTTTACTACGAGCGCCATCTCTGGGTTAGTCTCGGAACTTATTGATCCATGTGTTACATAGACATTAAAGTAAAAAAAAAAAAAGGACTAAGCTGTGCCCTTTGCTCAAAATCTTGCATGAAGCGTCAAAATATGTGTGTAAGACATGTGACGTTGTTTGATTTTTGCATTGATTTTTTTTATAAATATACCATACAGCAAAATAAGATTTATCTTTTATATCTATATATTCCAATTAATGGTACATCTTTACACCAGGAAATTTATGTAACATACGTAAATATATTTTGTATTTTCTTAAAAGTATGATTTTTTATGTAATTTTATGTACAAAACATTAAATTTTCGGTTAAATCCTTTTTTTCTTTTGTATATATTAAGTTCAATGCATTTTAAATAAGATACGTAAATACCAAAATATTTTAATGAATAACCGATTTTAGAGGAATTTTTTTCTTGAATTAGGCTTACTATCTAAAATCGTCTGGGCACAGCGTGACACTCTGAGGTAAGAAGTCGCGGGCCCGGAGAAGCACTTCTTTTTTCTCTCTTCGGTGGCGAAAGGGTTGACATCGGTTCAAATCACGAGGACGACCCCTCAATTGGCACCCCTCTCCTGACTTCCACACTATTCCAACGAGAGGACTTTTGGCTTCCACAGATTTAACGTACTTCAGCTCCAACTATACGGCGGGTCTTTTCTGTCATCAAGGCTCAAACCTACGACTCGACGAAAGTCGCCGACCACGAATTCGCGACCATGACCACAAGACTGCTGCTGTTACCATTGAGCTAAGCAATTGTTATCATTTAGGGCTGCCATTTGTTAAAGGAACCCAAAAGAAATTTGACATTGATTGATAAGTTAGTTTTAATTTGGTAGTCATTTGCTGTCAAATTAAAATTTTATTGCTTCTGTGTCAAGTTGACGATATCATTTTGCGTCGACTTATCACCGTTTGACAGATCTGGATTTATAAGAAAAATCAAAATGACTGGGAAATAATAAAAAATTCAAAATGTTGAGTTGATTATGATTAATCTTTTCCAAAGAATGCAAATTTGATCTAATTGTTTGAAAAAGTTTTGAGATGCGAAAAGTGTCATGATCGCAAATACGATTAACTGAGACTTAGACAGCTGTCTAACCAGTCATGATGCTTAATAAAAACAAACCTTTTTTCGATGCTGCGAGAACCATCTCTTGGATTTTCTGAGAACTTATTTAACGACCTTCTTAACATTCAACCAGTCGATGGAGGTTAAATATTTCATAGAAACGGTACTATAGAAACATTATTTTTATTTAAGAAACAAATTCAACATAAAGTAAAATCAATACTTTAGTAAAATTAATGTTAATAAATAAATTAATGTTAAAATTAATTTAGTTAATTAATTTAATTTTAAGTTTCTATTTCTTTGTTGTTTATTAGCATTTACTAACAAAATTAACATTCTTTCTCTCTGTGTAACATAATCTGATTCACTTTGTCTATTTAAACATATGCATAGATACAAATTGTGAAAAACAATATGAAAAAGAATATTAACAGAAAACAATTAGAGAGAAATATATTGCCAATCTGTTGTCAATTACAATTACGGACTAACAAAATTTGTACCTGGTTTTATACTAACTTATCCGGGTTTAGGTAAGCCTAAGATGAAGAGAATGCTCCAACACATGAAATGGCGTTGCCAGATCTAGTAGCAATGGATCTTCATTTCAATTAGGTCTTGTGGACATCTGGCATCCTCCGCTAAAAAAGAAAAAAAAAATTCAACCAAAAACGAGGCACCATAGCCATTTGGATGTCCTTTCCCGACAAATCCAAGCTATAAAGTAATATACTGCTGTTTGTAGAAAATGCAACACCATGAAAGAATCATCAGAATCAAATGAAATTTAATGCAGAAACGACTTGTACTGATACAAATAAATGATGAAATTTTCAAAACAAAAGAAACAAATTAAGCGTCCGAAATCAGTATTTGGTGCAGCCACCATGCGCTGCAATAAGTGCTGCTATACGACGTGGCATGGAGTCAAACAGATGTTGAATATCTGCTTGAGGAAGAGAATTCCATATCGCTTGTATGCGCAACCAAAGTTCGTCTTTGGAAACTGCAGGACGCGGATCACGAGCGAGACGCCGACCAACCATATCCCACACGTGCTCAATAGGCGACATATCCGGTGAATAAGCAGGCCAAGGAAGAAGTTGCATGCGTTGTGCTGAACAGAAGTCTCGAACAGTCCGCGCAACATGTGGGCGTGCATTATCCTGCTGAAAGATAGCTCCAGGGATGCCTTGAAGGAAAGGAACGACTTCGGGCTGTAGCACTTCACGGACGTACCTGTTGCTATTGAGATTACCCTCAATTCGTATCAAATTGGATCGTCCATGATACGAAATCGCACCCCAGACCATAACTCCGGGTGTTCGACCACTATGTCGTTCAATAATACACTCAGGAAGGCAGCGTTGACCGGCATAACGTCTAACACGAACACGGCCATCATGGGTCCACAAATTGAAGCGTGATTCATCTGAAAAGACAACTTGGTGCCAATCAGCTCGCCTGTCTCTGTGCTCAAGAGCCCACTGCCGACGCAGCCGTCGATGATTCGCCGTGAGGGGAATTCTGTATAAAGGCACCCTTGCACGCAATCCACGGCGCAGCAGACGACGACGAATTGACGAAGCCGACAATTGTACACCTGTAGTAGTAGACCAACGTGCTGCCAGCTGCCTGGAGGAAGCTGTGCGATCATTCACCGCCATGCGGAGCAGGTGTCGATCATCGCGCTCTGACGTCACCTTCTGTCGTCCAGTGCCTGTTTTTCGAGTTGTTCGGTGCTCGTCGGTCCACTGCTTCCAAACTCGCATCACTGTGGAACTGTTCCGCTGCATACGAGCTGCTATTGCGCGATAGGAAAATCCTCCTTCTCGAAGGCCGATTATCCTCCCTCGTTCAAACTCCGTAAGTTGCTTGAATTTCTTATTCTTCCGTCGTGGAGGCATACTCAGGTCTCACTAAACGTTTGCCACTAACAAATAATCATAGACTTTTTTCAACGTCCCGCTACAGCACTTTATTTATACGCTTTCAGCATCAATTCAGAGGGCGCTGCGCGCGCCGCGCACGCGCGATGGCTCTGAAACTTTATTAATTTGCATAATATCCTATAATTGACATTTGCTGCGAATTTCATTTGATTCTGATGATTCCTTCATGGTGTTGTATTTTCTACAAACAGCAGTTTATTAACGTGGTTAAAAAACCATCAGCTTAAGAGAGAAAACTAAACAAAACAAAATATACCTAAAGAAAAAAAGAAGAGATGAGATCGTAAACAAGCAGAACTTTAAGAGAAGAAAGGCAAATAATGAAGATAGTAGAATACTCGTCTTTTAAGGTGAGAATACAACTTCCGAACAATTTTTGGTCAAGTTATCGGTTTCCTACTTTAGGCCTCATATTAAAAAGCAGTCATTTGTCTTTAAAAATCTGTATGAATTTAGTTTCTATTTTATTTATAAGTTTAATTACAGTTGTTTTAATATAACTCGATCAGGAATTTCTCTGAACGGAAAGGTTCTAAAAGCGACATATTTCCTTACTGCGAAACTTAATATCTCAAAATGTTAGGCATCAGTGAACTAAAAATTTGATAAATATATTTTTCAGGTATTTATACACCGATTAGATTATTCATGAGATTTTATGTTGTGTAGAAACTTTTTTTCATATTGCATTAAAGCAAAAATTACAGTAACTTTAAAAGAAAATTTCACTGTTCAGAACTCGAACTACCATAGCTTCTCTACGTAAAAATTAGATTATCAATATAATAACCTGTTATTTGAATAAGATTATATTATGTATTCACCAATTTACTAAGCGTTAATACACAAATGGACAAAATAAATTAGCTCATCAAGAAGGAGTCGTCAAAATGAAACGGAATTTTACATACATAATCACTACTTTGATATAAGTAAATGATTAGAAAATCAAAGAAAAAGGATAATTTATTTCAGAGAAAAAGGCAAAAGAACGGAGGATTTAATACCCTGTGGAACCCCCTGTAGCGCGAATGCTCGATCGTATCGCATCGGGTATTGAGGCATACAAGTTCTGTATGATGTCTTGAGACATTTCGTTCCATACTTGCTGTAACCTTGCCTCTAGTTCGTTCAAACTCGTGGGATGCCCAATTCGCCGTCTCAAATGATTCCAGATATGCTCGATTGGAGACAAATCTGGGGATCGGGCGGGCCAAGGAAGGGTAGTAACAGTGCGGAGACAGTCTTGTGACACCCTTGCCGTGTGAGGCCGAGCATTGTCTTATAGCATGAGTGGCAACACATGTAGTTGCAGGGTGTCATGGACATGCCGCTGGGCTGGCATGGTGCCCCGGGTCAATACTAGGGGTGACAGTGTATTGTAGGCAATGGCACCCCATACCATCACACCTGCTGTGGGAGTAGTTTGCCGCTGTAAAGCAAAGGCAGGTTTGAGGTGTTCACCACGGGGTCTCGACACACGAACACGATTGTCATCACTGCTGAGATTGAATCTGGATCCGTCACTAAAGACGACCTGGTACCATTCCGCTGCAGTCCAGTTTCCTCGTGAGCGGCACCACTCCAAACGGAGGCGTCGATGGGTGGGCGTCAAGGGTAGCACACGTAATGGGCACCGCGATCCCAAATGTCCTTCCGCCAGGCGCCTTCGTATGGTTCGAGAAGAACGATACAATAAACTATTTTTATATTAAATAAGAGTAAACATAACTGAAGATTATATTTTTACAAAATTAATAAGTGTTATTCATAAAATTATATTTAAACAGTATTGAAATTTAATTAATGTAGTAACAAAAAGATAATTCATCTTAAGAGATATTTTTTTGTTAAATTGATAATTCTAAAGCTAAAAATTTTTTTTTATCACTGTATTGTGACGTATCCGACGTCTATGCTTCGCGATACAAAATTCTTAAGTTTTTGGAATCCCAAATAATTAATAAGTTTAATTAATAAGTAATAAGTTAATTCATAAGTAATAAGTTAATTCAAAAGTAATAATTAAAATTAATAAGTTTAAAAACAAGAATATGAATTATATGTTTAGAAAAATAGGATCAACAACGGTCTTTGTCATCATATGAAAAAAAAATAATTTAAAAACAAACCTAAATACGAAATTTATCAAAACTCAGAAAAGTTCTGGATTATTATAGTGGTGGTTTAATATGTATTTCAACAGTATTCTGCTTCTTATATATATATATATATATATATATATATATAAACTTTTCTTGATTAATATAATACTTATTATTCAGTATACAAAGTTAAAACGATATTCAAAAATTGTAGCGACTGATTACATTAATTGGTTTCATGGGAAAGAAATAATGACAAATTTCACAGGTATACATTTTAATCATTCAAATACATTTTTGGTTTATTAGACATGTCATTTATCATATAAGCTAAGCATTCAAATAACACATGGAATAATGAATTAAAACCATTTTCTAACAACATGTTTTGTAATGTACATGGTTTTCAAAATATTTATGTTACGAGACTGGTTCAAACGTACTTGTATTTAAATATGGATGTCCTCATTCATGTAAATTATTGATACTATTGGGGGTCGCTATCTGTTAAACGGAGTTGAACCAAATTTGACGCTGCTATATTTATCTGATTTTTAGTTATGAACCTTTTATTTTTATAAAATTCTTCAGTGCATTTTACTTTGTGAGGGAATTAAATGTTAGTAGCAACGGATTAATTAATAAAGAAGAAGAAGGCAACTGTAAAATTCCATTAAACTGTTATAAATACAGCTTTAAATAATACCTATTTAAGCCTTTTTAAAACTATATATATATAAAAAAAAATTACAACATATTTCATAAAACTGTAAGTTTTGGAGTAATGGTGATGTAAAGTTTTAAAAGGGTTTTTAGTTTAAATTTAAAATTTCGATAAAAATTCGGTTCAACTTAAAATGCATTTAAAGTGATCATTATTTGAGTTAAAATACCTCTTAACGTTCAGAGTCCATATTTCATTTTTAATAATTCACAGCATTAAAATAACTACATTTTAAAAAGCTATGATTTCCAAATCTCTTAAGACTAATTACTTACAAGTTTAATATCCTGGTTGAAGATGAGAATTATCAACACATCTTTAAGCTAGCACACGAGATTTAAATAAATGTCTATTATAAATATACCATGTTGAAAAATGCCATTATTACAAAACTCAAAATATTTACAAGTAAACTTTAAATTAAAAAAAAAAATACAAATAAATTCTTTTGAAATTTAATTTTAAACGTGTTCTTTGCACTAGTAAATCAAATATCTGGATAAAATACTCCTTTAATTCTTTTGTATTTATTTGAGTCATGCTCGTTATCATGATTAAATATAATATTCATTTTTAACACAGAAAGCTTAATAATATAAAAGAATAAAATCTAAACTTAATTTATGAATGTCATAAAAATAGCCCTATTGCTAATTTTTTTGCAGAAAAGAACTATAACTAAATTAAATATAATTACTTTAAAAATATAAGTTATTTTTTAAAAAAATGTTGCATTTGTTAAATTATATTTGAAGTTATATAAATTTGATTAGTAAAAGATTAAATGACATGAAACATTGAAATGTTTCGAAGTTTATTTCAAGAATACTGTGTCAAAAAGTATACATTTTTATAAAATTATTTCATTAATAGCAATTACTGAAATGATGTATCTCGTAAGAAAAACATTTTTATTCTACAAAATGATCAGAATAAAATATTATAAATAACCCAATGAAATATTAATCAAACGCTGACAGGTCGGAAATGCATTTTAAGGCAAAAACCGATATTCCAAACAAATCGCAAGACATTCCTTTCAGCAAATACGCTGCATTAATATTCAAATTGAATAAATGTTAATTTAATTAAAGAAATACACATAATACCAATTCCAAATAATACATATGTTGCCAAACACTCAATGTGCGAGCGGTTTCGTAAAGTATAAATTACAACTAAGAAATTATCGAATTATCTAGATATAGTATTTACTCTGTTTATTAATTACCTTTATGTAAACAGTGTTGTAAATTAAGCTATTACTTCTGATTTGTCTGATTTCATAGTAATGAACATTTTGCGATAAATTTATGAATAATAATTAAGACTTTGTGATTACCCCTAGAAATTATTGAATATAAAAAAAAAACGAAAATATTTATAAACTTGTGAATGAAGCAATACATAAAAAAATATTAACAACAACATGAAAAACGCTTGAAATTTCAAATTCACCATAGATGTTTTCCAAATAAGTAAAGCAGAAATTAATCTTAACTTTTATTGCAATGTAAAATTGAATTTAAAAATGCTAAACATATATTTAATATTTATTCCCATCTTGACTTAAAACGTCTCGTTCCATTTCTATTGACTTGCATATCACATCGTCTTAGAATTATGAAATATAGATGGAATATGTTTTCATAATTGGAAATAATATTCATTAATTTTCTGCCTTTGCTGTCAAAGGCGTTTGGAAAAGTAGCGATTTGTGAAGGGGATTTTCCGGAAAGAGAAGCTTTTGGAGAGAGATGACAGCAATAATTTGTCTGAATTATAGCTTAAATTATACATTTCAGAAAAGAAGGAATGTTTGGAGCCCCAAACCCGTTAATGTATTTAATTCCAAATTAATGAATTGCCAATGTTTCAAGTTTGCAGAGTATCGAATAAATGATTAGCAGAGTAAAAGAGACTCTTTTGAAAAGTATAATTTGGAGATGAAAGATTTTTAAGTAGTTTCGAAATGATTTAATAGAAAGTTTTGAACGAAGTTCAGCAGACATTCTGGTTTTAATGATGATTGTTATACTCCAGAATGAATTCGGAAATAAGAAGTTTAAAAATTTATAAGTTGAATTTCTGTAAACTATCGATTATTTCGATTAATATTCACTTGAATGTGTGTTTTGAATCGATATGAATTCTTATGGCTTCATATAAGCCCAAAATTGCAAAAAGGAATTTTTGAAGTGATTTAAAATATATATTGTTTCTTTTTAAAGGTAATATGAATTACAGAAAAGTCATATTTTTCATAATAGGTTGCTCAAAATAAGTAATAATGATATTTAAAAGTAACAATAGCTCATTATAATAATACTATAACTTATAAATAATAAGTAATAGTATTCATAATCAACTGCTTTTTCTTAGCATTTTAATCTTCAAAATGGGATATTAATGTAAAATTATGAAATTTATGTGGTTGTTTCGCTTAATATATTTTATAACTTTTTATATTAAATTAGAATTTGGATTAATAGTTATTTTTTAAATATCCACGCAAAATCAGTAATAGTTATTGTATTAATGTAGTTCGTAGTGTTTAAACGGAAAAAAATATAAAATAATGAAAAACACTAGTAAAATTATATCCATGCCCCGATTTGGGCATTGAGTACTTTTTTTTAAAAAACTTAAATTTTTTCTGAAATTTATCAGGTTTTTTTTTCTATTAAAATTTGTTTTTACCTCAGTTTATTGATATTTGTTTCTTTTAAACAAAGCGAAACTGGTAATTTCGCTTATAGGTCATTAAAATTAAAAGGAAAAACACTTCCACAAAATTGTTCATATCATATTTTTATGAAGTTATTCTTTGTCTTTAAATGACTAAACAATTGTCTTTAAAAGACATTTGTTTAGTCATTAACTTTGATTAATATTTATGTGGGTTTACTTATCAGTCTAAGGTACACTTTAATTTTATCTTACTTAAATATTCGGTTTATTTATTAACACTTATGAATGTTAGGTATTTGATAATCAAAGAACCGTTATATGAAGATATTTTTATCATTTTTATTCATGAATTGATAATGTGAAGTTTGTGCTTTTCAATGGTAGTTATATTCTTGTCGAGATCAGGCTACCAACTATCAACATAATAAATGTGTGATAAAATAATTTTACTATTAGTTGATTAGCAAGGCTATTAGACAGCCTAGTACACACACACAAACACACTTATCCACACACCCCATATATATATATATATATATATATATATATATATATATATATATATATATATATGATAAAAAAACCAACAAAAAAATCACAAATAGTACTTTGTTTTCTTCTTTTTAATTTTGTTTCCCTTTTGTGACAATCTTTATCTCTTTAACCCCTAACAAAATTGTCCCAACTAATCTCACCGATCTTAAACTACAATTTTCAGTCTAGTTGAAAAGAATTTATTTTGCAGAATCACGCGTGTTGTTTTAGCATCACTATCTCATTTTAATTTCTGAATTAACAAAATTTCTGGACTTCTCCGTTTTATTCGAGTATTAAAGCCGAAACTAATAGTAAACACTTTGTTTCGATTCCTATGTTTCTGCTGATATTTGCTGTGTGTTCTTGTGTGTGTGATATTTGTGAGTGCCTCGTAATCTAGTTCATGGCATAAATGATTTCTACTTTCACTACTATGCATGATGTCCCATGATTCCAAGTTCTGATTATCTGTATGAAGTAACTAAAATAGATAAATAAAATACCCAATGATTACTAGTTTCAGAATTGAATTCCAAGGAATTGACGAGATGCGTTACACACACACAAATATATATATATAGTGTGACATATTCAATTTTTAAAAACAAACGATTAAATCTTAAAGTGATACTTTTTTAAAATATTATCTATTCAACTTTTAAAAGCAAACGATTTAAACTTAAAGTGATACTTTTTTCAATATTCTTTATTAATATATATTTCTTTGGCAACACCAGATCATATTTTTGATTTTAGATAATTTACTGGCAACAAACATAAAAAAAGAGAATAGAGTTTGGCTCCGAAAGGTAAAGACGAAAGTTGAAAAAGTGGTCCTTGTGGAAAATGTGTATCTAATTTATGTTTGAAAAGATGTCCGCAGATAAATGTGATGTCCTGAAAACAAGTCATCTTTATTGATAGTCTGCAATAGAGTACAATATATATATATATACACCTGAGTTTTGCAAAGTTGCACATGGGGTGCAGACATTCCAAGCCCCATCAAACTGTAAACACAGCAAAAATTCGAGATTTGCCCTCTTTTCCGTTATAAAAACTCAGGCCAGCAGTTGATCACTCTCTTCCCTTTTTACTTTTTTGTATGTAATATGAGCTGCTCTCAACTTCTAGTTCTCAACGCTGCTGCTTCAACAACAACAGTACGAAAGATGTTCTGACTTTCTTTCTCAAAGTCTCTCTCTCTCTCTCTCCCTCCCTCTCTCTTTCTCTCCATACATACATACATACATACATACGCATACATACGTACGTAGGTACATACATACATACATACAGAGAGAGAGATTACTTCTGTCGATAGATTATATCCGATGAAATATCTGATAGAGGATTTTCTAAATATGCAGGATCATCATTCTGTCTGGTTTGAAACCACAATCAGAATAATTTCTGTTACCTTTTATTTGCTCAAAATTTATTTCCAACGATATGCTATATTCTATCTTTTTTATCTCACTATTAATTTTACTAGCCTAGGTGACAAAGATAAAAATAAATACCGACGCATCAACACGATGAACAAAGCCCCGCTTAAAACTTCGCCAACGTCGTCACCAAAACTTTCTTCCATCAACCTCTTTTATAACGGCAATTAACTCTTTAGATAAGTTTCCGTATTACCTACTTTAGCCATTCACTCAATAAATTAAAAACCCTTGTCATCTCATTCTGTGCCTATTTTGTGAAGATATCGCCAAACAAAGCAGGTCCCCCACTAAGCACTTCATTCCCTCTCCCCCCCTTAATAAGCAGGTGAAGGGGGGATTAGATGCATCCATCCAGGGGGGATTCGTAATTAATAAGGTAAACAGCACGGTCCTATTATTTATGAGGAACATAATCGCGTTAGCTGAGCTCGTTAAATCTAGCCAATGACAGGCTTCCCTATTAGATCCCCTTGCGAAGTGGCGAAAATGGCTTGGGAAGTTGGTAAAAGTAAAAAGAAAAAATATGGCGTAGAATGATAATGCTGGTAAAATGAATGTTTAATAAGTAAATGACTAGAGCTGATTATGTGGTGTAAAATGAGAAGGAATACTGTAGAAAAGTAAGAGTTAGCAGAACAAAGAACTGTGATTTGCACTGATTATTGGGAAAGGTTTTTGGTTGATTTGATCTGAGATTTTCGGTTTCTCGATGAATTTTGTTTATGTATATATTTCTTGTGGATCAAAGATAATTTTATTCATTATTCTACTGTTTGTTAGAGAATCGTTATTGAATATAATGGAGGAATGTCTTTCAAACCTAAGTACATTAATAAACCTATTCATTGCATTTAAGTACCTTTGCACCTTTGCACCTTCAAAAATTCGATTTTTCAAATTATTTTCAAAAATTAGTGTGGAATGTTAGGAGCTTTTTAAAGTAAACCGCTTTAAAATCCGACAACTATTACGCCCTATGCAGCAAAAAATGTAATTGTTAAATGCGACTTTTTCCATTAAATGCAATGTAAATAAATCGCTTTTTCTCAATTTCGTTTTTTCACACTTTCCCCCAGGATTAAAAAAAAAATGTTTTGTATGTAGAGTTTTAAAATTTTACATAAGTGTTGCACTTTTACATGAGTATTGCCCATTCTGTGAACCTCAGTTTTGTTAATGGGATGATTAGATTTTATTTTATAGCATGATACATGAAAAAAAGTTACTAGTTCCAAATATTATAAGTATTTTTATTTTTTAAATATATTTAAATGAAAGATAAATTTTAAATTTGAGGTTTGCAGAATGGGATCATTATTTAGCTTTAGTTTGGTACAAGAATTATGGTTCTACTGTACATCTTTCGAATGTTATCTTGTGGGTAACAGAAGGAAAGTTAATTTATTTTTTAAATTTTTGTACGCATATTTCATGTTGTATAAGAAAATATATTAATTTAATAGTAAAATTGGATGCAATACTTCAAACAATACACTTTATTACACAAACTGGCAAAGTTTCCTATAAATATAAGCAAAAATGTTTGATGTATGATGAATCGAAAAAAGTGCGTCAAAATGTCCTACTTTTGATTTCGAAAGGTGCTAAGTCCCTTTGATATACAGGGTTAAAACAAATGAATGACTGAATTTTAAATATTTGTCTTCAAAACTATGACTCTTATTACAATGAGTGATGTACGAAATTAAAGAAAAATACTCCAAATTTTAATTTCAGTTACTAATGTTCGATTTCTGACCTTTTGTTACAGGATAAACATATAGCCTGTTATCAAGTTCGTTCCACTGATTTTGTAGTACTACACTGTTAATGGTTCTTAATCTGCAAAAAGCCGTTCTTTAAGTTCTTGCACTGTTCCTGGGATTGGTGGTGCATAAACATTGTTTTCGACAAAAGCCTGTAAAAATGAATCACATAGCTTAAGGTACGGAGAGAACTAGGAAAAGAAACCCTTGTATATTTTAATACGCAAAAAATTCTCTCTGTAATTGTTTCCATTTTTGGATTTCAATTACAGCGTTCTATGGATGTGCTACCATTTATTGATCAACGATGGAAAAGAAACATAACATATTTTCTTTAATTTCGTGCGCCACTTATATATGTAATAGTTTTGGAATTATAACTTTTTAAAATCTGGTCATTCATTTGTGCTAATTCTGTATGCCAAAGAATCTGCAGCTATTCAAATGATTTAAAGCAGAGAAATATATGTTTTCCTTCTTTGTTATGTTTGAAAATTATTTGAAATGATGGAATACTGTATGGCTTTAGATTATTATGTCGTTTGCATAATTTGCGCAATTCCGCCTTTTCAGCTTTTTGAGTAATTCTTTTTCTATCTTCCGCTAGAATTCCTTTTCAGCACAGTATTTTAAACGTAAGAGTTTAAATTCAGTTTAATTTGCCATCGGGAAGATTGGACCAGTTTGTCCCAGTACCAAGCATGAAGAACTTTACTGCCTAAACGACATTAGTTCTTTTAATTAAAACAACTGTAAACTTTATGTTGAATAATCTTTAACAACTGATATACATTAGTTCGAGTTTATCGAAAACATAGGTTTTGTTTTTCTCTTCCAAATGTTTATTTGACACAAAATTCCGATTCTCTTGATATTTTTGTAACATTATCTCTGTCGCTTTTGTTCGTCATTATATTCGGCTCTTGTGCCATATCTCAATCTTAAAAAAATACTCAATTCCTATTGAAAACCCACAATTATAAAACAGCTTCATTATTTATTTTCACTGCAGAGAATATCTGAGGTTATACTTTTCTATAATTTCATTCTAACTCAAGTCTTAATTTCTGATTTAAGTAAAAAATAATCTTTCTTACCAGATCACTCGTTATTAATTTCTTAACTTTCTTCGAAAGTAACTCCGTAGATTAATAATGTTAGTGGAACTTTCGTCATCGACAATTCTAACAGAATAATTTTAATCTGAATCACAATTCCCTGACCGCAACTTCATTTATCTTCCTTCCTTTTTAATTAATCGTATATGATTTGTATATGATTGTATACCAATCACTTTTCATTTCTGTCTTCATTTAATTTACCTAATTATGTTTCATTTGGGTTGGGAAGAAATTGTGATTTTATGCAATTGAACTCGATAAAAGTCTCAGAGGTTGTGAAGAGAAAATCACGAATGGCTTACGTCACACCTTTTCATCTAAAATGTTTAGATTATTTGATCCGAGAGATGTCGAATTTATGTACGAACTTTTTAAAAACTCGATGTTACTTAAATGATTATGGGGATGAAGGATGTTCATCTTCTGATGTAGAAAGAATATATATTGCAGGTTCCGAACGAAAAATTCCAAATACTTAATTAGATTCCTAAGAAATTAGACCGAATCTTTATTATGCTAATGAAATGTGTGGCCAGAAAAATCATTTAAACAGAATGATTCGAATCTAACGTCACAGATATTTAGGTTGGGAAAGGAAGCCTTTGGCGACGGACCTCG
This sequence comes from Nephila pilipes, assembly GCA_019974015.1. Taxonomy (NCBI): domain Eukaryota; kingdom Metazoa; phylum Arthropoda; class Arachnida; order Araneae; family Nephilidae; genus Nephila; species Nephila pilipes. The sequence goes on along the minus strand of BMAW01006946.1, from coordinate 4,682 downwards.
TCATTTCGAACCACGGTCAAGTGACGAGGACGACACCCGAGCTTGCACCCCCTCTCCTAACATCCACACCACGCCCACGGGAGGACTTTGGGCCCCGAACGGATTTAACGTGCCTCAGCCCCGGCTACAAGGCAGGTTTTTAGCGGTCGAGGATCAAACCCGCGACTCAACGAAAACTGCCGGCCGCGAGTCCACGACCAACTTTCTGTGGAACGAGCGACACTTTTCTCCGGAATACGTTGACGCGAGCAATAACGGAACTCTTAATATTTCGAAGCTTGCCATTACGAAATCATTACGATTTCCTGCGTTCGTAAACGGCTCGTAGATGTCGCGTGGTCGAAAATAAAATAAAAGGGAAAAGGGCGTAGCCGGTCCGTCTGTAAAATAAAAACAACTCAAATGAACGAGTTCTATTCTCGTGAGAAAGAAGTGAAGCGAAGCAAGTGTGGGTGACGCGAACCCGGAGTGTCCGGCCTTACCGGAAGTGCCACGAAACGGGGAATCCATACACACCTAATCGAGACTATTTTCTTTTTTTTTCCCTCTCGGAAAACAAATAAATAGAGTGTTCTTAAAAGAGACTGCCATTCAAAATCTGCTTTATAAAAAAAAAAAGTTATTATTATTATTATTATAAAGGAAAGGAAGTCGGAAAATCTAATTTAGCTAAAGTGCAAAATTTAGCTAAATTGGATTTTCCAAAGACTGTCAGTTAGATAACTCAAAAAAGATATCGCTACATTGACTGTAAGGACAATAAGATGAAGCATTATTACGAGCAGCGATTCCACTATATTCATTTAAATAGTGCAGATAGATTTCGTCAATATTGCAGTAATAAAGGCTTCCATTTAGTGACCATTTTTACTTTCATGAACGTAATGTTTATCCTATGGAATACCTACTACCGTTCTCAAATCTTTATTATTTTATCTATTCAAATGCAAAAAAGCCCATATGAGATAGCAAAGAATAGTACAGGTTTCTGAAGAATCACATTTCCTGCCAGATTTTTGAAAATATTTAAGAGTATTTTTAAAGACTGGAAAACTCACAAATCAATCATTAAAATGAGGGTATAAATATTTCCGAAAATTGGATCAAAAATATCATTCTGCAGAAACCTTCCTTATTTATTACTCTTTCGGTTGCACTTTTTTGCATTCAAACGGATAAAGTGTAGATAAAATAGCGTAGATTTGAGGACGACAGTATAAATTCCAATGGATTAACATTACATTCACGAAATCAAAATGGCCGGAAAACGTAAACTTAAGAGAACTCTTCATTTTCATTGCATTCTTTCAATAGTCTTACACAATTCCCATTGCAAAAATTAAATATTGATATGTTATGTGACACATATTCAACTAAGGATTTAAAGGTATATTATACATGATCATGTAAATAATTATGTAACTAAATAGTGCTTTGAATTAAACTAGTGGCAAAAAGTTTAGCCTAATTCTTAAAATGCTAAAAAATATGAAAAAGTAATGGTGAATTCGTTCGAAATAACTAACAGAAAATCATCTGTGGAAGGTGAAACTTTATCTTTATACAAAACATTTAATTCAACGTCTTCATGGGCAAAACGCATGAGCACGTTGAAACGTGAATAAACCGGTTCTCCCAGAAAAAGCAATTCCATGTGCGAAAGAATGTTACTAACGATTTAAAGGAACGAATGATGACACATCTATGATAATTGGACATGTTTGCGAAAGGAAGAATCTTTAGTAAGCTCAAATCGGGACGATCACAAACCTAAGTGCATCGAATTCTGAATGTGCCTCAATGTGTGATCTCAAGACAGTGTCAGAGGTTTCAAAGTATGGAGTTGTTAAGCAATGACCAGTACTAGTTCGGACAGGAGATGCAACTGTTCACAAAAACCGATATCTGGTAACTGCGTGACATAAGAGGAGCAGTAATTGGGCCATATAACTGGGTTTAGTGCTCATAGCCGCCTCAGGAGTATGAGTTTTAATACCAATTGTTTACAGGAGACTCAAACACATTGAGTTCTATACCAGACGACTAACAACTCACCCTCGTAATATTTACACATAAACAATTGACGCTACTACGCCATTGGGAGGATTTTGGACCCCTACAGATTTAACGTACAACAGCCCTGGCTACACGGCGGCTCTTTGGTGGCATCAAGACTTCAACCCGCTACTCAACGCGAATTCCGCCAGCTGCTAGTACTTGGCCATGATTACTAAGCTACCACGGCCTCTTAAGAGAAAGCAAAGCGATTAAAAAACAAACTTCAGAATAATTGGGGATCAAACTACCACACTTCAAAGAATTATATTAAAAAAAAACCTCCAGTAAGGGAACAAAATTCATCAAATTCAGAATATCAACTACTGTAAAACGAAGGTAAACATAGTAAACATCTTCAATTTCACAGCAAAAGACCAAGTTACGCTAAACTAATCATATAAAATATTGTAAAACATATTAAAATTCTGAATAAAATGAGAGTAAATAATTAAATGTAAATGATAATTAAGGTCATTTTTGGAATAATAATTAATTAATCCAAAAATGATAAAAAAAAATTGAAGAATATCCTTTGAAAATTAATTAAATGGTAATAAAGCTATGTAGTATTGCCTATAGAATAGCGTAGTGATATATATATATATATATATATATATATATATATATCAAAAGACGTAAGAAAAATAAAATAAAATATTGCTTGTTTCTCATTAACGAGTAAATAGCAACGTGTTCTTCATTAACCATGATTAGTTTCGAATCTATATAATAATTAATCTATTTTATAAATGTTTTGAAATGATATAAAATCGATTAATGGCGTATCTCTAATATTTGTTTAATATTATTGAACTACCTACCATCATCCGGACAAAATATGACTGAGTCAATTGCAATCAATTATATACACTAAATAGCAGACGCCGTTTGTGTAAATATAGTAAGAGGTAATAATTTCCGAACGGAATGAGACTCACCGTTATGCTTATATGATCGGTTTTTGGTGGCGAATTTCCGTTTGAATTTACACAGCTGCAAGTCTTGTCTAGCTATCATAGTCCTATCGAACGATAACTATTAATTGAATTTGTCGAAGCTTATCTCTAGTTTCGGCAAAAATGTCGCGAAGCAAAAATATCAATTTGCTTCTAATAGGTATTATCTTTCTAATACAGCGAGGTAAGTTTTGTGATATTTCCTTTACTTATAATGTTTTTATGCTCAAAATGAGTGCAATGTGTTTTGTATAAGTAATTATTCTATATTCATTTAATTCCAAACGCCGATGCATTCATTGTTAAATTATCCTGGGGCATCAGTAAATAAATATAAGTTGATGTAGAATTCAAAACAAAATAATGTAAATTCAATTTTATTTTTAAGTGATGATGAAGCAATTAGCTAAAATTATTTCATAATAAAATACAGAAATAAAAATACTCATAAATATTCGTTAATTCCATAAGATACATATAAAAGTTGTGATATTTATTTTAAAGAATTTCTGTCAGTAGTTAACATTTTTTCTATTCATAACTCAAAAAGTACGTGTTTTGACTTTCAGCAAGCAGAACATTTAGGAAAATAGAATAAATTCATTAACTTTTTGATATTAGCTACCACAGGAGCTATTGTTTTATGTTACAGTTAACAATAAAATGATGTCACTATCCACTCCACAAAGAAAAGTGTTAATTCTTTATTTTCTTTTTATGTTCACTCGTTTACTTTCTTTTTATGGCACTAATAACAATATTTAGCTTAAAATATGTTCCATGTAATAATTTATCGTTTGCTTTAAATTTAATTAAATTCAGCTTAAAATACAGTCAATTTAACAATTTATTTTGAATATTTAAAAAAAATATTACTGACATTTCTATATTTTAATTGTTTAATATAGTAATAATAATTATAATAAGCACAATAATAATAGACTTAAATTTTAATATTTAATTGAATAAATGAATGAATTTTTTTATTAAATTAATACTTTTGATAACTAAATGTACCCTTTACAAAAGTTTCCATTCAATAATTAAACTTTTTTTTATTTGTATTTTTTAACATGCTTATAAATACGGCGTTCATGATTATTCTAGACAAAAAGTTCCGCCAATTTATTATTATTTTTTCTATAACTAACATTTCATAATACTTTCTGAAAAACATTCTGAAATTTTTCTGACAGATTTAATAACCAATAAAGGGAATTTAAGTGGAACATAAAAAATGTACATTGAAAAGAAATTATTATAAATCTATAAAAGAATCATTAAGTTTATAAAGCTGGTGGAAACAGACCGATATTTAAAAAAACTCGCTTGTTTTAGAATTAAACTTACAGATATTTTTAACTCTACCTAAAATAGAAAAAAGACGTCATATTACGTGATTGTTGAATGAAGATTTTGATTTTTGATATTTAAAAAAATCTTACATTCCCAAATTTTCATTTCTTAATTGTTGTTCTTAAAGGTTTTCTCTGGAAAATACTTATTTTAGAAATATCCAGAACTTAAGAATAAAAATATTTTGGGAGTTTACTTATATTGTATAAAACTACTAACTCGCGTAACATTGAAGTCATATATTCCACTCAATTAATTTAAAATTAAACATTGAATGCATTTTAGTATTATAACTTGTTAATATAGCTGTAA